>BMAV01024020.1:0-76661 GCA_019973955.1 Trichonephila inaurata madagascariensis | reverse complement strand
AAGGGGTGGGGTGCAGCCAGATTTCCCTGAGAGTCCATACTGCGGCAAACGTTGTCGATCTGTTTGTGGAGACACTTTTTGTCTTGCGAATGACCCCGATTCTTGACTCGGGGCACGTGACGTGGCTGCATGATCCATTAAAGCTAAGTAGGTAACATGCCTGTCTTCTCGTCTTCTAGTGATAGGTAGCTGTTGAGAGCCATCACAGCATTCCGAATTACCGTTCTGAACCCAAGGATTCCATATTGTGCTAATAGGCATTAGATCTCGACTGACCCGAGCAGCAGCACTGTGGTACGATAACCGCAGTCCCGGTACGCTACAATTCTACCTTTATCAAAGTCAGAAACGTGTTGGTATGCATTTCTGTTTCTTACAGGAGGCATCACAACAACTTTTTAACAGGCTACAACGTTCAAATGCAATTTGTGAATGAGAAACCGGCAGAACAATTTCCTCATTTAAACACATTGTAGGTATCGCTACCGACACCTGCTTTGCCTGAATGTGCTGAAAAACTAATCTTTTACATATCACAGCACCTTCTTCTTCATTATATTTCACATCTGTAGTATGTCGCCTTCACGGTGTAGCAATCTTAATGGCCAGTAGTGTATATCAACCCTTTTACACGACATATCTTAAATGGGATCAGGACTCGAAAACGATGTTCGCAGGGTGTGTATCCTGAACACACCCTGCAAGTTTGTCTGTTTGGTAGTGAATACCTCTGTATACTTGTACATGAAGAAAAATACGTTTCCGTTCTTTCTTCTACGAAGATTATCTACGCATACGAAATTTTAAATCTCCCCTGTCTAAGCCTGTCTTTTTAAAAAAACTTAATTCAACTTTAAAAAAAAAATCAAAACTTATAATTCAGATAAATTTATAATCCAGAAGAATAATAATTCAAAATCTGATTGACGCAAAAAAGAACGAATGACATCTTGATTCCGAAGAAGTTCGAAAGTGGATGAATTTTTTCCTTTGTCTTCTTGTTTCCCGCCCTTTTTCACAAAGTTCTGAACGCAGTGCACAAACATGCCTCATCTGCAGACTCAACGAATCGGAAAGGTTCGAAACTGTTGTTACTTCTCCAAATAAATGGCGATCAATTTGCTTCATCACTCAACCAGAACCCAAGAGAAAATGTCTTGCCGGCTCCGTTAGACGACATTTTTTTTTATCTCGTTAATGTACCAAATGGATTTCTATCAGGATGTGGCTGGATGTTCGCCGGTTGCAATTTAATTTCGTTCTGAGTGACTAGAGTCTACGTCGGGTTCGAATTTTTTTTCCCCCAAAGTATTTTTTGTATGTTCGTCAGTTTGATTTTTTTTTATTGCTTATGTTGCTAGAATTCTCACGAAATAAGTATTGGAGTAGTCTTTTTCTATTAAATTCTAATTTATTTGATTGTAATAAAATGACGCTTTTCTTATTTGTTTAATGTATATCATGCGTAACAAAATTTATCGATTTACTTTCATAAGAATGTTTACAATTGTTAACACTTTTTTTAAAACGTAACGATTTTTAAAATTTGACGATCTAAAAGAGTTAATTTTTTTTTCTCTCTTTTTTTTTTTTTGTACGAAAATTTATATTATTTCTAACATGATATAAGTCTATTTTTTTTAAATTTTAGGAAAGGATGTAGAGAGAGAGAGAACAACTTATATTTCAGTATAAAAAATAGCATTTACTAGTTGTAGTATTTTAATGGTATTTTATAAAGTCAGTACTTGTTGTGCACACACAAACAATGTTAAAATTTTATATATTTCTTAGGTGAATTTTCAAGCAAATTTCTTTTCTTGAATCTGAAGCCTTTACTTGTAGATCTCTCTCTTACTCAGTATAAAATAAACTAGGAACCATTTACTATTTAAATAGTAATTTTTGAGAAAAACAACGTATATTCTCAAATTTTAAGATGTTTAGAATATTTTGAGGTCAGGCCGAAGTAAAGCAAATAAATAAAAATTATGAAAAATTTAAGATTAATCATACGTTCCCATATGCTCCAGCTAAAACTGCGCATAATTTCGCATAGTGAACTTATGTGGGATGATAATGTTTTTTTAGATGTTAGCATAAAAGGAGCAAAGGCAAAAGTAGGAAAGGTGATTTATAATATGGTTTCTACAGGTATGGTCAGCAATGAGACAAATGTGTCCAAGGGTCGAAAGTCCACCATTCTCATATTATGCTCCTTTTGATCGTGTCGATTTTGGAGAACAAAAAACAGCAAAAAAATAGTTATTAAATAAATAATTAGCATTAATTAATAAAATTAATAATTAACAACAAATACTTTAATTTTACTTACTATATATATATATAGAATAATAATCAATCGGAAAAAAAATCAAGGGCTTTGGGGGGGCAGACCCGGCTCCCCCCCTTTTGTGAGCGCCACTGTCGACAACCATTAGAATTTCAAAGATATATCCAAAAAATTCAAGTGCAACACAGAATCTTATAATACAACATGAAGGATACACAGGCTCACATCAAAAATCAATATAAAACAGAGTTGGGCAAACAGCGGTCCTCGAAGAGTTTTTATTTTATTTATTTTTTTTGACCCACCAGGACAGTCAGAAACCTAAATAGAGGGAAAATATTCTCTGTATTTGGGTCGGCATTTATCTCCGAGAAAAGTTTACCTTACATGAAGATTAACAAGAGTAAATATAGATGCAATTTGGGTGACATTAATTTGCATGTTGTGATCAGAATTTCAACAAGCAAACTCACTCCTGATTTTAAAAAAAATGTAAAAAATGTAGAAAAATGTGATAGAGTACATTTGTTTCATTACATTGATTATAAAATTAAATGTGCTTGCAGCTATAGATATGAAATTAGCGAAAAATAAAGAAATAGAAAAATATGTAAAACTGACCCTATTTTATCTAAATTATATTTATTGATTTTATGGTACAATCCATACCTTTTTTGTGAAGCAAAGTTAAATAATGAATGCAATCATTTTATTAAGGTGCGTTTCTCCGGTTCCACAATGTGGCTCTCTAGCCAAAATAGTTGCCTACCCCTGGTGTAAGCAACATAATTTTGCATCGCATATAGGAAACATAGGCACACATAACAAAACTAATAAAAATAATGTATAAGATAGGGTTTGCAGCACCAGGATCCCAGGGTGTTTCTGCAAATTCTGGAATCCCTGGATTAAATTTTTGTTTGATTTATATTTAAAAACTTTGTTCTCTTCAAAATTTTCTAACAATTTAATTCTTAGCAAATTGATATTTTTTTAAATATGTATGCATTAATTTGTATACAAAAACCATAAAGTGTAATAGAAGAATTAGATAAAGTTATCACCAATACACCAAAGCAGCCTTGAAACGTTGTCATCAAAATTTAAAAAAAAAAAATGTCTCATTCTGAAAATGGAGGGAGACGTGGTGACTACCTGTAAAGAACACACTGCTATTTAATGACGAGTGAGTGAGTGAGTTTGGTGTTTTATGGCGCAAGAGCCAGTTTTGGCTATACTGCGCCAAACATTCATAGATCTGTGGTCTGGACGGGAAAAGAAGAAATTGGATGACAAGATGGAGGGTCGAAAATAGAGAAGGATCACTGGGGTACCCCGGGGTCGTGACACCCGTGTTTACCAAAAATAGTAAACCCCTTGGGAAAAGGAAAAGATCACTAGGGTACCTCGGGATTGTGACACCCGTACCCACCTGAAGAAGGTGAGCCCCCTGAGGGGATATTTAATGACGATAAAGACTACTAGTGTAGAGTCTGAAAGAGCATTTTCTTCGGCAGACAATTTATAATAAAAAACGATGAAATTCTGAACGAGTTGCGTTTTTTAAAAGTTTATTTACAGAAGCACAGGAAATGAAGAAATATTTTTTTTTTAATTTCATTATGTACTATTTTTTTTCATGAAGAATGAAGTTGTTGTTTTTTTAATTGTTTCAACAAATACTAATATTAAACCAATTTTTTAACTATGTTTTCAGTTTTATTATGTAATTTCAACTACGCTAATATGTAAATATTTTTCATAAACAGTCCAATTCTAATCCCTGGATTGAAAATATAACACGGGATTGCAAATCCTAGTGTAATACTAGGGTGATCAATTCTTAAGCCTAAATACTATTTCCAGAATTCCATTTGTCAAAATCTGTTTTTTCTTTTTAAGAAATCAATTTCTAAATAATTCTCAATCCGAAGAATACCCAAACCAATTCGAACATTGTAAAAAAAATAAATTCATCAGATTCAATCAATTCTATACGACAATGCTCACAAATATTCCATCCCCGAACAATCCATCATTTCTTCAGAGAGATGGAAGGCCCCCCTTTTTATCATCTTTCCACCGACAGACATTTATTACACGCCGCAGTGTATTCCTTCGATCGTATCAAGTTGAGGGAATTGGCAAGTCCGTAATAACTCAGTCACGAACAAGGGCTGATAGCAATCTTTTTTTTCCAGTGGAGGGAAGCCTTGATTACCCGTTTCTGGCGTCTAGAGTAAGGCTTTTGTCCTTTTAATCCTGAGACACTAAATTACATTTTAACACTCGCTTTAGTCACGGACAGGTCCTGTTTTAAATCACATTTATTCCACCGGTGCCTTGAATTGGGTGAAGAGGAATTGGAAATTACACATTGGAGTGGAGATCATTGAAGAGTGAATTCACCTGACACTTATGAGGTCTCCCAATTGACGGAGATGGATGAGGATTTCGAAATGGTGAGTAGAGTTCCCCAAAAGCAAACACCGAGTTATTTCGATGTCTTTCGGTAGAAATTATAAGGTTAGGGGGAGGGAATTTTTTTTTTCGTTTTTTTTTAAGTGTCATTTTGATTGATGGAAGTATTGTGGAGCTGGAATCATTGAACTGTTCAGTTTTGAGTTTCCGAAATAAAGATGTTACTCTTTAAAAAGGAGGAGGGTGTTGTTTTTGTTGGGTTTGTGCCAATAACAGGCAATTTTCAATGATGTGATTGTAGAACAAAAGCTTTTCGATAATTTTGAGTTCTTTAAATGTTTTTACGACGCTTTGCATCGTCGAAGACGCATGCATTTGGTTCAATTATTTTTTCTTTTTTTCCAGCTTTTAGTATTGTCCTTAGAACTTTTGTGATTTCCTATGCTTTCTTCAGAATTCAATGACAGTCGTTTTAAAACTGTGAAAAATATTAAAGCTACTTTTTTTTGGCTACTTAACCCCTTAATTGTCGAATAAAAGTTACGTGGGTTATTCCAAATTGCTAACGTTTTTCACGTATGTGGTGTATTGGAGGGAAAAGAAAAGTCTTAATAAGCACATTTTTCTCTGAAATAATTAAATTCTTTAAAAACCTTGTCATTGCCATTTTAATTACAAAACCTTCGGGAATAATTTTACTAATGCAGTGCAATGAAAAGAATCTTATTTCGGAAAGATGTATATATACATCCGGGCCTTTTTCGCACTAATTGCATGGGACGTATGTATACGCCGGTGGCAGTTAATCTTCTATAGGCCATTTCTTATAGCAGCGTTAGTTAAAATAATTTTGTAATTGATTATAATAATTTTGTAATCTTGAGATCGATTTATAAATAGATGCAAGTGATTAATTTGATTTTTTAAGTCCACACTTGTCCATTTTTAAGTCCATTTAAATACGTACGTTTCCTATGGCCCTCTGGGACCTATTTAAAACAATCTCATGTTTTGCATTTCTCACATCGCATAACATGATATTCATAAAATGTAATTTTCAAAAACTAAAATGTGCAAAAGGCATAAATTAAATGCATTCTGTGAAAAATCCTAAAAATTTACACATTTCCACGAAGTTTCAGTAAACAAGGATTACCCCATAGCGGGACATTGAAGTTCTGAAAATGTATCTTGTTCTTTTATGTTCTTTAGAGGAGCACAGACGGCAACACCTATGTTTTTTGAGAAGTTGGCAAAATGCCTACCAATTTTAATCAATCGCGCCATATTTAAAACAGTTTTCTCGCTTCTCAAAGAAATTTACATCATGTCATTTGTGTTTACGATTTGAAAATCCCGAAATCAGTTGTCTAGCCGAAATACTTGCAGGACACATCATAAGTGGGAAAATAGCTTCCCATTTTAGCACATTTAAAAATTAATTTAGTAGGTGGGAAGTATATTTATCATGGTTTTATAAAAGATTAAATGGTTTTATTGGCACAGGGGTGCCAGGCTTCTCCAAAAATTCCTTACTTTATGAGAAAACGGGTATCAGTAAAACTCTACAAGAGCAATAAAGGAAAAACGAGATGATGGAATAGCAAGGAGAAAGGTTGGAAATGGAGAAAGATCTCTAAAGCCATCATGGCGTCGCAAATCTCCAACTGACCTGGAGAACGTAAGCCTCTAAAAAGTAATATTTAAAAAAAAATTGATGTAAAAACTCGGTGAAATCGGTTTTCTCGTTTCATTTTATTTTGTGCTGGGGATCCTTTTTTGCAGCAATTTATGTTCGTTTTCTACATATGATTATTCCAGAAGATTAAGAAATGAAGCGAATTGAATCTTCTAGTTTTTGTATATGACAGTCGGGTATTATGACATAGTCGGTTGATATGGAATACTGAGGTTTTGACTCTGTTTGTAGCCCCTAATGAGAGGGGAAACCTTGAATTGCAGAAGAAAGAGTCTCTCATGCTGTAAGTGAGAGTTGACCGCTTGTGTTGTTACCTTGCGAATCGCTACAGAACGAAGTGTGTTTTGTGTCTTTGCAGGTAAGTTTTCAAACATTTCTACTTACACATGTGACTTGAACATTGAAGTTAAGCATAATGTATGATCAAAGAATTGTAGTTTGTAATACTGTGGTCGTTTTTCAGCCGACCATGTTTTGTCCTTCAGTTAAAAGGTTCATTCTACCCGAAGTAAATGTATAGTATTCTATACGACTTGATAAAATATGCTGAATAAAAATAAAGTTAAAAAATGAGTTTGGAATATAATATTGACAGTTAAAGAACAGTTAATAATTACATCAATAGTAATATAGCTTCATTTAAAACTAAAGTATATTTTTAAAAGTTGAATCCGTTAGAATGGAAACAAAATACAAACAACAGACAGGAAAACTGGATCTTAGGTACTCTACAATAACATACTCCCCATATAAAAAAGTGATACAGGATAAACTAAAAGAAAATGGGAAAAAAAGAAGGAACCAGAAAAAAAGAAACAACAAAAGAAATTCAAAGACACTTTGTTAAAAAAATCAGATCGAACTTCTAGATTTAGAGATGTATCCAGTTTTAGCAGCAATGAATCGTTCCATTCTGATGGATCACCTGTAATGAACTTCATGTCCTGAATTAAAGAACAGGAAAAAATAAAAACAATGAATATATCTTCTGTAACGGAAAAATTCTCCGAAGTTCAACGAGTGAAAATTTAGATTAAATGCTTTAGCTGCTTTCTGTTGGTTCATCTTGAATGTACTGGAGCAGAGAAAGAATAGTATATTTGTGATTTTTGTAAATAAACTCAAAACAGAAATGACTTTCGTATTCTTAAAAATATGACTTTGTAGTTAAAAATAACAACGTTTTATGAAATCTTTGTAATTTTTCCTATGGTTTAAACCCCCGGATTCCAAATTACTCAACTCTTCCATATTACCTATATTTTACTTTTAAAAATGCTTTTTTATAACCAGAAAACAAATATTCTTTTTGACAAGCGATAAAATTCCTTGTCATTTATAGTATATATCCCTGATGATTAAGCAGATTTTTATCAGAAATCTGTAAAGTTATTTTTAGAATTATAAATGGTATTCCATAATACCAGACTCTCATCTGCATAAAATTTGTCTCTAGGGCAACCAGGAAGAAAGAATGAGAGTCAGTGTAAGATAAATTTATGAGGTTTGTAGAAGATATAATGTATTTTACTTACGAGAGAGAGAGATTTGCAGAAGATAATACTGTATTTTATTTATGCAATAGCTGGCACTGAATTTTAATTGAGAAACGTGAGTCCAGTTTAGATTAAAATAAGTTATTCATTGAACTTAACCACTTGACTGAGGTTTAAAATTACGAGATCCTCACCAGTAGCCCTCTTAGTGTCACGTTAAACTTTCTCATTCACCTAATCATTTGAGTACCTTTACCTCAAGGTATTCTCTTTAAAATACTTGAATAGTATCGTAACATGAAATTATGCGAGAAAAAAAACATTTTTTTGTCCAACTCACTTAACTGCAGCACATTTCTTTTCACACATATGCTCTCGGTAATATACATCACAAAAAAGCGCTTTCTACGCAAGTTTTTTTAAAGTGATCATCGCATTTCGTGATGCCTCTAACTCATTCCGATATCTGCATTTCAAAATCTGAAACCCATTGTTTCGAACCTGTAATCGGAATCGAAAAGATTTAATCGGTTGTGATTTAACATAAAGGGTAATTCGGCCTGGATCACATTCCCAATTTCTAACGCTTGTTTATTTCAAATTTCATTTGCATGACTCCAAACACACACCCCACACTGGCCGTTTTTTATCTCCACTTAAAATGTGCTAGGTGGCTTTTTTTCTAATCTAGATTTTTTTTGGCATGCACAAAAATAAAAATATTTTCGCTTACAAACCCTATGATTTGGCGATCGACCTTGCTACCGGCATTTTGCGATGGTAGTCTTATTTGTTCTAGATTATCGCCAAACTTTAAGCGGATGATGCTAATGATGTGGCAACTACCAGCAGCTCTGTTAATACTCCACTTAAAAGGTATCATAAGAGAATACATCAAACTTAATCAGAATACAAAATCTCTCATTTTAAATTGGTTCTCTCTTTTTTCCCCACCTATTAAAGGATTTAGATTATTATGATATTCTGTTCAAAAGCACGAAAAAATATATTTTTATTGTTTCATAATTTTTCTTGTGTATGACCTTCAATAAGATTCCATGTATCGAAAGAATTAAACATGTAACAGCAGTTAAAATGCTTGTGGATTTAAGTTTCAACGTTTTAAATCTTCAACAGACAGAATGTTCAAATCCATCGATAATCTATAAATAAAATATTTTTCCATGCAGTTATTTGCAGAATTATTCACTCTTAAATGGATCACCATAAAGGATTTGGGAGCACTTTTTCACTGATCACGACAACTATGTTTCATAGTTTTGAACCACGTTCAAGTTGTATGGACTCTTAAACTAGCACCCTATTCTCCACATTCATATCATCGTAAGATATATGACGTATGCTCCCATAAAATACGTGCGTAAATCTTGTTCGTCATGTAAAATTCTGTTAATAATAACGTCGCTCTATAAAGCTGCACGAGGGCTATTGATGAAAGACTTGGTAATTTTGAACCACAGTCAAGCGACGAGGACGACAACTGAGCTGGCAAACTCCTCTCCTAACTTCCCCCACTACACTAACGGGAGGACGTCTGAGCCTCGACAGTAGCAGCCCCCTCCACATGGAGGATCTTCAGTTCCACTAGGCGCTGGAATTTATGACACGCCAGCCACGAATCCGTAATCTTGGCCAGTAGTAATAACGAAAAGATTCAAAGAGGAGTGAGGGAGTTATATTAACATCCACACTATAAGGTAACAATAGTACTATTGGTGACAGGCTTTGTAATTTTGAACCTTCGTCAAGTGACGATGACTATACCTAAGCAGTCACTCCGTCTCCAGACTACCACACCACGCCAACGTAATGACTTTGAGCCTTAACAGAACTCTTTTTATGGGATTGATGGTATCTTATATAGTATCGCACTGTGAAAGCAAAACGAAGGCATTTGAAGACGATACTCATAAATTTGAACCATAACCAAATGACGGGAACGGCATTTGACCTTCACGCTCCAAGCTTTTACACCACATCAGTATGAGTATTTTTTAACCACAATAGACTCAACGAGAATCAACCCTGCTTCAGGACGCATCTGTTGCAAAATTAGGATTCGAACACGCAATTTGATTGAAACATCTCTATTTAAAATCAATGCCTCGCCACAGGGTTATTGCAGCAGTTCCCTTTTGTATAAATTTCAGCTTTAAATTGGTCCTCCAGCCCTCGGAAATTTTAAGTAGCCAACATACTTGTAGCGTCAGTCAATGTCACCGTTAAATTAGGAGGATGCGGCATATTCGGGAATATAATCACGTGTTTCCAATTTCATAAAGAACATTAACTTCCCAACTTCTCTCTTCCACCTGAAACTAATTCCAGCACGGTTAATTCGCGTATTGATATGCAGAAGTCGTGATGGTGCAACAGTTTCTAAAAGATGACCTTGAAAAATGCTTCACGTCGGGGATCGGAATGTGCAGGGGTATCTGTAACGTTATTCGAACTTTTGCAGCGAAGGAAAACACTAATGATCTTTCAATTTTTTTACTGCATATTTTCCTAAAAAAAACGTGAGAATGTCTGGTGTAACGTGACTTCATATCTCGTGAGTTCTATTCCAGCTATCATCGATTAATCGATTGTATTGAACATCATTAGAAATTTTTGAGGGATTGAACTTAATTTAGTAGAATCCCCAAAACTCGACCTAACGTGAACCAAAGGGTGGCTGAGTCTGTGATAATGCCGGGTAATCGAGAATGGGATTAAAAAAGAATGTGAGTACGAGTGTTTCCTCAGAAAATATTAAATTGCACTTATATGTATTGTTTGTTTGCTTGAGAATACAACTGCCTAAATATCTTTAAACAAAGAGAAATTAAGTACTTTATGAAGGCACAGATTATTTACCACATGAAAATGAAAATTAATGAATGCCTAGTATACAAAAGTAATTTAACTCATCAGGCACATCTAAGAGAAATACTTTATGAAGGCAGAAAGCTGTCTACAGTAAGAATTAAGTATACTTCCCGGCTTTCAAGGACTTTTAATTTTTCTTTTATAATTTGAGAAAAACCCAATAAAACTGCACTAAATGATTCAAAAAGGGAAGATTTAATAAAGGACGCAAACCAGAGGCAATTTTCACTAATATTACAGGATTGTTATTTGCTGGCAAAGCTGTCATATTTTGTTCAAGTTATTGTAGTTTTAATGAGCTTTCATGATCGAGTGAGTGAATATTAACGTCGCACTGTTCAGCTACATGAGGGCTTTTGGAGACGGACCTCGTACTTTTGAACCATGGTCAAATGACGAGGACGACACTTGAGATGGCCTCTTTTAACTACCACACCACTCCAACAAGAGGACGTTTGAGCTCTCGACAGATTTAACGCGCATCTTCCCTACACGGCGGGTCTTTAGTGGTACTGGGCTCGAACTCGTGACACCTTTTGGTGATCAACAAATAGCAAGTTGAACTTTTTCTTTCTTTTGTCTTTTTGACAAGGCGAACTGAACCTTGTGGTACACTTATGGCTTCATATTTTAGTTGATGTAGTTCTTTAGGAAGCATTTGAAAATTTTCCTTTCATGTTCACCGCGTTTCTCAATCATGAATAATATGCATTCTTTCAGCAGGTTATTCCTTTACTTGATCAGTTTCAACTTCCTTCAATAGAGATCACAGATGCCCCGTGCCACCGCTCCCGGGTTAAAAGTTTATTCAGAATAAAAATACGGATGTTCGAAAGAGAATTATGACGTTTTTCACTCTCCTTTATATATTTGAGAATACAGATAAGAATAAATCTTGGCCAAATAATCCTTCAAATCAATCAATCCTTTTCCAAATATCATAAAACTCTTTATTATTTACAATTTCCCTAAGCGAAAAAAAACATAAAATATGGGACGGAACTAATGTAGAACAAATCATACCAGTAAGTTGGAAGGTTAATCAAATGATCAGCAAATGTATTATGCTGTCTGGCTGAAAAGTGAATCATATCTTCCTTTTCTCTTTCCACAACCAATGTACAGTATTTCAATAATTACAGCAATGAATTTTTTATCTTCTTAGAATTTTTCTCAGGGTCTGGGTTTCGTTTTTTCTTTTAACGAGTAATATGTTAAGCTTAAAAAAAGCGTAGTAAAAAAATCTCATCGAGGAATTACAGCAAATTAAACAAATTTTTTTTTATTTGGTTTTGGGATCAAAGATAGGCATTTGATGACGGAAAAACAACAGATGATAAACATAAATTATATCAGTGTTGTTACGTATTTTTTTATTATGGAGAAAGTATTTTGTTTTACTTCTTTCTGGTTATTTTTTTAAAAAAATCTTTAAATTTTCGATATGCTCGCGCCCCCCTTAGGATTATCCGCGCCCAGGGGCCCACACTTTGAGAAACACTGCCGTAAAGGATTTGGGAACACTTCTTCACTGATCACGACAACTATGTTTCATAGTTTTGAACCACGTTCAAGTGGTATGGACTCTTAAACTAGCACCCTATTCTCCACATTAATAGCATCGTAAGATATATGACGTATGCTCCCATAAAATACGTGCGTAAATCTTGTTCGTCTTGTAAAATTCTGTTAGTATTAACGTCGCTCTATAAAGTTGCAAGAGGGCTATTGGTGAAGGACTTTGTAATTTTGAACCATGGTCAAGCGACGAGGACGACAACCGAGCTGGCAAACTCCTCTCCTAATTTCCCCCACTACACTAACGGGAGGACGTCTGAGCCTCGACAGTAGCAGCCCCCTCCACATGGAGGATCTTCAGTTACACTAGGCGCTGGAATTTATGACACGCCAGCCATGAGCCGTTTTGGCCAGTAGTTTAAAGAAAAAATTTAAAAAGGGGGGGTTTTATTAACATCCCACCAAAAGGGAACAATAGTACTATTGGTGACAGGCTTTTAATTTTTAACCTTCGTCAAAAATTTTTTATATATTTAAACAGTCACTCCCTCTCCGGGGGACCCACCCCCACACCAACGGGAAAATTTTTAAGGGCCTTTAAAAGGGCTTTTTGGTTTGGGTTTTTTTATCGCACTTGAAAAGCAAAAAAGGGCATTTGAAAACGATACTCATAAAAATTTTAACCATAACCAAAAAGACGGGAAAGGATTTGACCTTCACCTCCCAAACTTTTACACCACATCAGTATGAGTATTTTTTAACCACAAAAAAGACTCAAACGAGAATCAACCCTGCTTCAGGACGCATCTTTTCAAAATTAGGGGTTAACACCCAATTTTTTGAAACATCTCTTTTTTAAAATCAATCCTTTGCCCAGGTTATTGCAGCGGGTTCCCTTTTTTCAGCTTTTTAATTTTGGGCCTCCAGCCCCCCCGGGAAATTTTTAAATAGCCAACATACCCGAAAGGGCAGTCAAAAGGGCACCTTTTAAATTGGGGGGGGAATTTCGGGATATTCGGGGGAAAATAATCACGGTTTCCCCCTTTCATAAAAAACATTAACTTCCCCAAATTTCTCTTCCACCTGAAACTAATTCCAGCACGGTTAATTCGCGGGTTTTGTATGCGGGGTCAAAAAAAAGGGAACATTTCAAAAAGATCCCGAAAATGCCAGGGGGATCGGAAGGGCGGGGGTATCTGTAACGTTATTCGAATTTTTGCAGCGAAGGAAAACACTAAGATCTTTCAATTTTTTACTGCATTTTTTCCAAAAAAAACGTAAATGTCTTTTAACGTACTTTTCTCGTGAGTTCTTTTCCCAGCTAATCAAACGATTGTTTTGGGGGACATCTTTAAATTTTTGAGGGATTGAACTTAATTTGTAGAACCCCCAAAACTGACCTAACTGAACCAAAGGGGGGCCCGAGTCTGTGATAATCCCGGGTTCGAGAATGGGAAAAAAAGAATGTGAGAAATGTTTCCTCAGAAAATAAAATTGCACTTATATGTATTGTTTTTTTGAAATACAACTCCCCAAATATTTTAAAACAAAGGAAATTGGGAAATTTTATAAAGGGCACAGATATTTACCACATGAAAATGAAAATTAATGAATCCATATAAAAAAAGTAATTTCCACGGACATCTAAAAAATACTTTATGAAGGCAAAAGCTGTCCGTAAAAATTGAGCCAACTTTGCAAAAAAATGGATACATTTTTTTAAAAAAAATGTTAATGTCCCGTTGCTTTGCGCACTCTCGTTTTTCTCCATCACGAAAACGACGAAGAAACAAATCAAATTTCCGACCACCCGGGGGGGTTTGACAGCCTTTTTGTCCCTATAATTTATACTTTTGACTTGTAAGGAATCCTCTCAAAGTTTGTCTTCATCATTTTCCAGCGTTTTTTCATTAACTTCTGACGGCAGTAACAATTTCTGCATCGGACATAATGTCGTGGGGGGTTCAACCTACAAGTGTGTGGCCGAACTGCCGTGCCATCGACTGTCGAGTTTTTGTGATTCAACTGTACCACAATTTTCTTTGATGCTTATTTTACCACCGTATACTAAGGCGTACAACATACACTTTCAGCACAAAAATTGAGATCGAAATTTACGGGAGCTTGTTATACGCCGGGTATAAAAAATGAAAATTTGTAATAAAGTAAGGGAGCGTATAAGAATTGTATTTCTACCTATGCAATTTGCCTCCTTTTGTAAATGTTTTTCACCTTCTAACATCCACATAATCCACTACTGTTTTAAATTTCATTTGAATGGTTTATAAATACAAACATTGTGACGTTTGAGATAAATAACGGTACAATATTGAAATTTAAATTTTTAAATTTATTTACGCACAGTTATTTTTTTTACAGTTTATCATTGAAGTTATTAAACTTATTTTTAAGATTATTAGAGTTAAAAATGATGTGGTTTGTGGGGGAGGATTTTTTGGGCCCCTCAACAAAATTTTCAAATCATCCCCGTTCTCTCTCTCCCCCCCAGAGGGGGATCAGCGGCTAGCTTCTTTAGCTTCCAATTACATCCGGCTAGTGGGTGGGAAAAGGGTCCCACGTGGTCTCAAAGGTTTCTGGGGAAATCCAAGATGGGACCACGCAATAATTTTAAAGTTGCAGGTGCAAATTCGCGTGTGGTGATCCACAAAGATGGTGATTCATAGATGTGTGGCGTTTAAATTTCCCCGTTACGCACATTCTTTGGGTTTCCCAGCCGGGAAATCTCACAACATCCAAAAAAATTAGGGAAAAACATTTTGTGTGTTGTACTCAGCAATTTCTTCGTATTACCGTTAAAAAGAGGTATGCAAATTTAAAAAAAAAATAAAAAAAATTTTTCTTTAAAAAACCTTTTTATTTTCCCAAAATTTTTTACACAGTTTTAATTTTTTCCTTCGTCCATCCTTCTCGAGTACATGAATGAATATACCTTTCGGGATTGGTTTTCTTTTCAAAAAAACCAAACGTTTTAATGTTGTACTATGCTCTAAATAGAAGAGAACTATGGTGAAGCGAGATATTTCTTGACCTGTTGCACTAAATAGCAACTGGAGGATTTTTGACGATGGTGCTCTTAACTTTGGTCTAGTGACGATGATGAAACCTGAGCTGTCACTCCCCTCCCCTCTCCTAAGTATCACACTACGCCAACGATTGAACATTGAGTCTAGACAGATTTAACGTGCATCGTACCCTTCTACACGGCGGATCTTCAATGGTACCAGAACTCAAAACCGGAAAACCCAGCCTCGAGTTTATGACTATAACCACTAGGCTACCCCGGCCACTTGATGTTGGTGAAATTTGAGCTAGGTTAATGAAAAAAATTACCAGTTTTACGTACAGAGTGATTTAATTTTTTAAAAAAAAGGGAGGAGCAGATACATGAGGAGAAATATAGTACAAAATGATTAAAAAATAATTTCTAGTATCTAATCAAAGTCGTCAAGAAAGATGCCAAATGTACCTACTTGACGCCAAAATGCGTCATGTGTCTATAAAAGAGAGAAAATACCAAATTATCAACACGAAAAAACTATTCTGTTGAAATGTAACGCGGATTAATATCAGTCATTAGCAAAGCGGAAAAATAGAATGATTTATTGAAATCTTTCTCCATAATTGGAATCGATTATGTAATGTTTACCAATACAGCTGTCGAACTACAAAGATTAATGATTACCTATTAAATGGTAAAAGCTTGCAATTGTGTATCACGAATGAACAAATATAATTATTCTCGCAGTGTTTGGGCAGAATGGAGTCGTCAGACATCCGACTCATTTGGCTTTGTTGAACTTCTGACTGAAATTATGATTGCAATTATAATCCGGAAGTCACACAATCGGGTTCGTTATAAACGTATTAAGAAAAATATTTTTTTGTAACAGATAAGAAAAAGTTTCGTATCTTTGAATATTATCAAATTGTGTACTATGCATTGTAGAACTGTTTTGATAGAAAATTTTAAGCAAAATATTTAAACATGGTAATGACTCGGTGTTCTTATAAAGACAAGTTACGGATGCGTTTTTCTCTTCTTCAGCCCATAAATTCTAAAAGGGAATTTATGAGTTTTTTTTATGATTTATGAACTAGAATTCCCAATTCTTATTTGTTCAATACTAAATCGTTTATTTTTTTTAGTGTGTTTATTACCGCCATGCAACACAATGGGTTTTAGGGCAGATCCGTAAATTTTTAGCCCGGGTCAAGGACAAAAAATCCCCGAGCCCGGGCCCTTTCCCACTACCACACCATGCCAATGGGGGTGTTAAGCCTTGACAGATTTAACGTGCACAAGTTCCTCTACACAGTGGATTTACTGTGCCACCAGAACTCCAACCAGCGACTCGACGCCACCGCCCACGAGTTGGTGAACATGGCCACAATGCTACAACGGCCACTATTTAATTTCAGCAAAGCCTTCAAAATACATGCTTTGAATTATAAGATGCCAGCTGAGTGTACTTGGTTTGGCGCAGGCTTTGCTGCTCAGGCTGGGGTCGAACCCGAAATATGCGACCCCGACCCAAGTCGATGGATTTTCCTGATGCAAAAAATCGAGTGTCCGTGTCATTTGCTTATGCTGCATGTTAAGTCTCTGGAGTGCCTGGTTGGCTTGGGTGGTCTTGCAAAAATTAAATTCCTTGTACGGTTTTGCATCAACAGAACTCAGGGTCCTCCCTCTAATGGGAAAACTGAACGTCAAAACTACTTATGGCGATTGATATACCGCTTATATGGTGCCGCTTTAAAAAAAGAGATACCAGCTCCCGAGGAACATACTAGGTCTGTAATGGTAAAATACCAATCCGCAGTCCCATTACAAATAAAAAAATTTACAAGATTGGATGCCTTAGTTATTTGAAGCCTTAGTTATTATGCCATGAATTTGCTTAAAATCAAAGGTCCCTTAAGTTTTCCCTTTAAGTTTGATGGGTTTGATTTTATTGGCAAACTGCGCAATTTAAATAAAAAATGGTATTCATTAACTAAATTAAATTCAATACAGGCAATCAAAACAGGAAAGAAAGACTGTGTGTAAAGTCTAAAAAAAAGGGTTGCTAAGGCATTTTGTAGGCATATTACACATCCATGCTTATCTTGAAAGAAAAGATTACCTCCTCGGAGTTATAGATCCTTTCTTTTTTTACACACAAATTGAGTAATCTCTTGAGAGAAATGGATTTTATTTAAATGTTACTTTAGATCTATACTGTAGATATAAGGATGAGTGAGTGAGTAAACATTAACGTCACACTATTCAGCTATACGAGGGCTTTAGGCAACGGACTTCGTAATTTTGAACCACAGTCAAGTGACGAGGATGACACCTGAACTGGAACCGACCTCTCTTAACTACCACACCACACCAACGGGAGGTGTTTGAGCTATCGACAGATTTAACGGGCATCGCTCCCCTACACAGTGGGTCTTTAGTGGTGCTGGACTCGAACTCATTGCATGCCCGCCAAGATACCTTGACCACTAGACTACCGCAGCCCCGTAGATTAGGATGAACTGCAGTTATAAGGAGAAAAATTATTAATCGGAAGCTCCCTATGCGAAAAAGATGTTCTATAATATAAAGATTAGAAGAAAAAGATAATTAGAAAAATAATAATAAAATTTAATATTCCCACAAAGGGGTTGCATTTTCGACAAAATTGAGAAAAAGTCTTAACTTTTTTGAGATGGTTTTCGAACAAAAAGTTATTTTTCTTCAATATAAATATTCCAAATCAATGATAATTGATAAGTGAGTACTGAGTAGTAAATAATAAACTGTACATTATACAACATTCTCTCCCTGCACAATCGAATCAGTCAGATCCAAGCTCTTTTCCGTCTTCCTCTTTATCGAGCACTACAATTTTCCTCGCAACAAAAGTTAAAAAGAACTACAATATCCATTTTTCTTTAATTAAAATCATTTCGACTTCTTACCGTAAAAAAAAAGTTCAAATGCTTAAGCTTCATTCTCCTTGTGGCAGTACTTTACACAAAAATTAATTTCTTATCTTTTGTTTTCCCTTCATCTGTATAACATAGACTATACATTCCATATAGGTAAATTTTGAAATTCAGAAAATAAAAAGTAAAATATATATATATATATATATATATATATATATATATATATATATATATATATATATATATATGTATGTATATCCACCCTATTGCTTAGTTAACAATAAAAAAGTTGAATTTTACTTGTGTGTGATCAAAGTCATTTTTAATATAAAGCTACATATAATTTAAAATAACATTTTCACACTACAATTATAACTTAAAAAAATCGCTTAAAAGTTATTAAAATTCCAGGTAATAATTTCTCCCTCTAACAGATTACAAAACATCACTCTTCACTTTTTATTGATTGAACCACTGGAGTCACACACAAGTTGTTCAAATTGTTTACTTAAAAGATTTCCAAAGGCACTTCGATTGATCAGCATACGTGACCGTAAATCGAGGCAACCTATAATCAATGTCAAAAACCACTTTGTACGGAAATAATAGGGTGAAGTTGTTTTCTGTAGCAAAAACTATCGCAACAGCACCCAAGTCGTAAATCTTGAGCAAATGTTAAAAATAATCTGCAGTGCGGTTGAAAAAAGTTCATCTTACGGCATCACAAAATGCCACAAATTGAATGATTCCTGTGATTAAGCGTCGCCAAAAATTTTTTAATTAGATGTTGGCTAGCGAAACAAAATATAATGGCGTCTTCCTTGGCGTCGAATTTGTGGGCCAAGCATGTCGAAAGCAGACTAATGAGGGTCAAATAAGCATTTTATAAGTTTATGTGAGAAGAGAGGAAATACAAATATATAGGTTTATTTAGAAAGAAAAATAACCAAAAGACAGAGTAATCGATTTAAAGAGTAAATCGGCTGTAGTGATGTATGTTTAATGAACATTTTGGATTGTTATTGATTACTATGTTTAACTGAAAATTGTTAAAGTTAAGTCATGAACTTTTCATTGTGTTGAGACTATCTGAATTTCGTTTCATTCAGTCGTTTCTCCTCTAAATATTTATAATCGTGTGGTTTTCTTAAGATATAATAGATACGAGCTTAATACATTATTCTGATTCTATTTATGGATGTGTAACATCATTCCTCTCGGTTGCTGGATATATGTGGGAGTGATTTCGTGAAAAGGGACGGATGTGTGTAACAGGATGTGACGTAAGCGTGCGCTACTTTATTTGACCAATGAGAGTTCGTGGCTGTGTCTTTTTGCTACCCTCGCATGGGGGTCTAACTCTAGTAGCCATCAAGCACTCGAACGCTTGACTTTAAATCCGTTAGTCACGATATGGGGGGACATAAGTGCGGCAGAATGCTTGTTTGAAAATGGACGAACAGAGATTTCGGTGGTCGTATACATTTCTTCGAATCAAACGTTTAAAAAAAAAAATTAAAGATTTCCTGCATTTTGTACTTTTACCATATAACGAAGGTAATTCTGCTCTTTTAAAAAAAATTATCACTCGCTTTCCCTGATTTTGAGTGGCTATTTTGACTTTAACTTCAGTTTGCCAAAAGCTGAGCCGCTCATAGCTTTTATGAATGGTGAACTCAAGCTCAAAACGAACACAAATCAAAATGTTTCGACTGCTAACAGTGGTATTGTTATTGACACTGTTTTTCAACGGTTTTTAAATACTTTGAAATCACAGGTATATGTGTCATATTTTAGTTATCATGAGTCTACTGTCTCCGCTCTTCCCCAAATTGAACAAGAATATATTTTTTAATAAAATATTGCACATTACTCCTTTTGTTAATTAAATACAATTTTCATTAAAAATATAATTATTCGATAGAAAATTATTATTGTTAATATTGCATATTTACATCAATAACATGTCAGATGTTACACATATGCGACTACTGTAAGACTCGTTTCTTTTTTTTATATATTCTATTCCTAGCTATTACAAAAAAAGTGTTGCCGTTCACCAAAAAACAAAACTTTTCCAAACATAGATAATAAACAATTAGCACGTGCAATTACTCAATTTTTAAACAAAGTTAAAGTACAGTAAATTAAAGAAAGTTTTAGAAAATATAAAAAATAACTTTTAAATGTTAATCAATAATTACACGTGCTTTTCAGTTTCTAAATGAAAAGAAATGACATAATTCTCAACAAGAGGGCTCAAAACACATTGCATTATTCGTTGTATAAGTAGATAAAACAGGCCTCAAAACATTGTAGGTCGCAAGTTTGACATGCTTTTCAGATTCCTTTTCCTCTTAAAAGGCGACGAAAAAGTTCCATGTAATGATACTACTTTTTATTATGTAGTTATGGATTTATTCTGCATTATATCAATACTCTATAATGCTACCTTTAGAAAAAGGAAATACTAAGGAAATTCATTTGGGATCGAGACTTGGTATAATAGTAGTACTCTTTTAGGATGTTCACCCCTCAATGTAATTCCGTCGAATGGCCAGTCAATTCGGAGATATCAGCCTTCGAAATTCATGCTCAGCTTTTATACAATTAAATTTTAATTTTCCGCAACGAGTTCGTAGCTTGATTGGTAAATCGTCTGCTTTCTATGCTGGAGGTTAGGGTTCGATTCCACGAGATCAATTTTTTTTTCTTCAATTCATTTAATTATTTTTTTAAATTAAATAAATTTATTTATGAAAGGTTTATCAAATATTAAATGATATTTTTTGTAATTATTTTGTATTTTATGAAATAAAAAAATTACTTTCATAATATAAATAATTATATTAAATTTTATAAATATATTTTATATTAATAAGTAATAGTTATAATAAAATATATAATAAATATTAAATGATATTTTACAAAAAAATTAGTTGCTAATAGTTTTATAATGTGAAATACAATATACTATAAATAAAATAATATATATAATATAAAATAATTTATAAAATATATTATTAATATTAAATTAATTTTAAAATTAATATAATATAAAATATGTCTTTTTTTTTCTTATATGTTATTAAACTAATTATTTTACAATTTTATAAAATATTTAATAAGTCCTTTAAAATATTTAATAAGTTAATTTCAAAAAGTTTATTTAAATAATTTTAATAAATTTAATTAATTAATTTCTATAATAAATTAATAATAATTTCAATAATAAATCATAATTTTAATAATAAACAATAATTTTAATAATAAATTAATAATTTTAATTATAAATTAATAATAATTTTAATAATAAATTAATAATATTTCTTATTAATACTAATGTTTAATAACAATTAATTAATTATAATAAATATTTATAATTAATTAGTATAAATAGTGATTAATTAATTAATTTTAATAAAAAATAATCAATTTACTAATTTTAATTATTAATAATTATTTTAAATATTTTTATTTAATAACTATTTTTAATATTTTTAATTAATAATAATTTTTAATATTTTTACTAGTAAAAAATTTAAGTTATATATTTAAAAAAAATTTTATTTTATAAAATACAAAATAATTGCAAAAAAAATATAATTTAATATTTAATAAACTTTTCATAAATAAATTTATTTAATTTTAAAAAATAATTAATTGAATTGAAGAAAAAAAGTTGATCTCGCGGAACCGAACCCTAACCTCCAGCATAGAAAGCAGACGATTTACCAATCAAGCTACGAACTCGTTGCGGAAAATTAAAATTTAATTGTATAAAAGCTGAGCATGAATTTCGAAGGCTAATTTCTCCGGAGTGACTGGCCATTCGACGGAATTACATTGAGGGGTGAACACCCTAAAAGAGTACTACTGTTACACCAAATCTCGATCCCAAATGAATTTCCTTAGTCGTGCCCTCCCCTTGTAAGATAAATTAGGTGAAAGAGGAAAATAACGAAACAGATTGATTGATTCTTTAACGTTGTCGTTTGATGTTACACTGAGACTATTGGCGAAGGACTACGTAATTTTGAACCACGGTCAAGTGACAAAGATTGATATTTTTGAGCTGGCAACTTTATAACATGTTAAAATAAAGAATTAGAGCCACCACAGACATAGTATGCATCAGCATCTCAATGCAGCGGATCGGTACTTACGTATTCATACCGACGACCAATTTCGCTATGGGAAACGAGATCGCCAATTGAAAAAATATCGCCAAATGCTGTCATCGTTGTATTCGAACGTGCTGGGAGAATGGTTTGCATTATTGGCTATATTTCACGACATCTAGTGACGTCTTTTGATTTCGCGAAATTGGTCGGGGTATAATACGCAAGTACTGGCGAGTCTTATTAGCACCAACACCGTTTGTGAAAACATCGGAAAATCCCCTGCGAGGTTGCCATGAAGTAAAAATGTCAAGAGTTGCTTGAAATTACAGCATTTCTTAATTTTGGCAACTTTCGTTAAATTAGTTACAGAAATACTCAAACCTCTTATTTTCACATATCTTATAAATTATTTTTATGCATGAAGTGCCAAACACAATTTCTCACAGTTTGTTCTTATTTTCGTTTTGGCACTTTATGCTGTAATATACTCTGCAGAAAACCATGTGTGATAACTTACTTGTTTTGGAATTTGAATATAATAATCGTCACGGCCCCCTTTTCACCAAAAACTGCTGCACATATTAGGAAATAACGAGGAAAATTTCCCTTACTTAAATTGATTAAAATATTCACTAAATCTTGGCACAAATTGTTTTAAATTGTATTTAGTGCAACCTCCCGCCCCTCGATCTCTCAACTTTTCACAGAGTATTTTCTTCATTATTATTAAGAGACTCCGGTTTCTCATAGTTAAATCCTTAAGTAATTATTTATCTTTTTATGACAGCCAATTTTTTTTTTTACCAATACTTTAGTAATATAACATAGGAATGAAAATTTTACCAGAATTTTTCAAGCTCTCCCCACGCTATTCATAAGTGGATGTCACAATGGGCATCTGTTAGCAATTTGAAAAGTTTAAAACAAGAAAGCCGTATTTTATATCAGCAATAACTTCAAAGAGTTAGCTACAGGGAAGTAATCTCTTAGAAGCTCTATAGTTTACAAACCTCCTGAAAATTATACATTATATAGGAACGGCTTTGATGTGAAAAGTGGGCTGAAGGCTCAGATGTCGAACTCGTTATCTAATTGTCGCTCAGAATTGAGAACAATTGAACCGGGCAAAAACATCCGCAGTGGCTCATTTAATCATTTTTGTTTCTAATGGGCTGCATATTGGCAACTTAGCCTATGAAGGCACTGTAAGTCCCCCAAGTATGAGAGCCATTTCATACTGGCACCATCTAGTGGCGGCTCTCGATACCAAATTTTGAAGCTTGAATTAAAACTAATTCAGGCTTCCGTCGGATGCTAAATATTGGCATGATTTAATTTTTCCGGAAGTACCGGAGCCAAATTAAAGCTCAAGGGATCTTTTACATGTCACATAATCATATGGCATGCTTGCCTATGATTTTCTCATCCAGAAAATCTCTCCACTGCAGATGGGATCGAACCTGCAACTTTGGATTTAGGAAGTGAGCATGTTATACTTCTAGACCACGCTCATTTAATTACCAACTTCAACTAATATATTTTTGACTCTTTAATATAAATATTTCATAAAATAACTATTTTTGTTCATGAAATTATTATTTTTGCCGTAACTCCTTTATGTCTGTACTATCTATAATTATATATTATATTTAGGTGTAACATTTATTTTTATCAATCGATTTTCATTATTAAAAGTAATTTTGTATTCAGATTTGATAACGCTTTTTAGAAATTGATGCAAACATTCTAGTACGATTTTGATTATCAATACCAAGTTCTATCGATATTTTAAAGTAAAGCGAGACGTTCAAACATTTTTTTTTAACTGAAAAAGAAAGAAATAATGTCACCACTCCAAAATTTGAAATTAAAAAAAAATCACTTCACTCTAACAAACCATTTCTTTTATAATTATGTGTAATTTAAATGATAAATTGTTTCTCTAGTTTTCTAATCAACATTCCAAATCTACCAAACCTTTTCATGAGTTGGTTTCATTTTTATGTTGAACAATGGGTCAGCCACCTTATTTTGCTTAAGTAACTCAGCATAGAATATAGATTGCCAACTTCTAATACGAAAAGTGATCAAACAATGCGTGAAAATCATTATTGGAAGAAAGGACACTGGCACGTGCTCTTAAAAAGGTAATGAACCGAGACAATGAAGAGAATAAAAAAAAAAATCTCTAAGATTTGTATTTGCTTTTGTATCTAGAAAGATTGGAATATTCTATTTAAACAATTGCATCCGCCTACGCGATTGTTCACTTTGATGTGATTCAAAGTCTTACAAAACTTTAAAATGAATGTTGCTACACTTTCCGTTTTCAATTTCATTTCTCCGTTATTTCAAATTTATGTGTTCTTTTGATTTGATGTATTAAAAAACATGCACCGAAAAGAAAGCATTTTGTATTGAAAAAAATAGTTTTTGAGTGAATGAGAATTAGCGTCACACTATAAAGCAGTGGTCTTCAAACTGTGTTCCACGAAATCCTGGAGTTCCCCAAGGCAAACTCAGGGGTTCCACGAGTCACAATAAAAAAAATCTAAAAGAAACTTATAAATATATTTGCAAAAAAAATTTATGTTTAGTAACTAGAATCTCTAAAGCTCATCCAATTCATTAGAACTGAACATTTTACTTATATATAATAACTTTATACTTTATATATATATATATATATATATATATATATATATATATATATATATATATATATATATATATATATATATATTTTTGCAGCACTTTTTAAACGTATTATAATATGATAAATGAATATTATACATAAAAAGTTTTATCTTTTATATAAAACTTCATATTATACTTCCTACTACATTATAAGTATTCTATTGTTTACTATTTCGGGTTCCACGAGATACTTTTATACTCGTTAGTTAGCACAATTTTTTGCAAAACTAAAGTTTTCTACTGGAAAATGCACCTTTTACATTTGCGTAGGGAAAAACACCTATAATGAAGGAGAGGAAACAACTTATCAACCAATTCGATGTTAAAATCTAAATTTATACAAGAACATCTCCTAAATTTTATGTTGCATATTCATGCAAAACATATAGTATTTTTCGCACAATATAAATTTTTTAATTCCATTCAGAACATTGTATTTAAGGAAATATATTTCTCAATTTGAGTGAGTGGCTACAACAACAAATTAAACTCAGAATATTAATGCGATTGCTTTTAATTTCAATAGAACCAGATTCCGACAGTTTGTGAGAAAAAAGTAAGCACATATACCAGGTACTAAATATAATGCATGAATAGGAGACACTTGGATCGCAAATTAATTTTATTAATGAGTAAATTATATTAAAAATTCTAATTTAATTTTCGATAATAAATGCAAAACTTTTTTTAATTTCTTTTATGTAACGTACCCATATAACTATTTTTCTAAGTATGTATGTGTGGAAGCGGGTTCCATGAAAACACCTTCAAGTTCTAGATATTCCATGAGTTGAAAAAGTTTGTGAAGACCAACCACTGCTGTAAAGCAACACCAGGCTTGTTTTTGACCGACCTTTTAGTTTTGAGCCTTGTTCAACAGATTTAACGGTTTTCGACAGGTTTAACGAGCATCGGCTCCCGCAGTACGGCTGGTTTTCATTGGCATATGGACTCGAACCTACGACATTCCAACCAAGAGTTCGTAACTATAACCACTAGGCTACCACGGCTACAGATTTTGAGTGAAATTTCAATTTTTATTTACTTATGGAAGAGCAAGATGTATTATGCCAACTCTTGACGAGTAAAGCAAAAATTTCAACAGAATATTGTCAAATTTCGATATACGTAGACCTGAAGAAATTATTTTCTTTTTTCGACTTCGTAGTTATAGTTAATATTCGCATACTGAGTTCTCTTTCCACATCAGTTGCTTTTCTAACATCCAGTGACTCTCCAAAAGGAGACAAATGGACAGAAGTTTGGGAATGAAAGCTTTGGCATTAGTGACATTACAGCATAACGGCTCATCGACAGGACCCCCCATAATTGACCTCGATTTCACATATTAGGAATACCTCCTACCCTCTTGAGTGAGTAAGTGTTTATTAATGTCCCATTGTAAAGCAATGGACCGTTGGAAGGCTGTTCGTAATTTTGAGCCTCGACACTAACCGGAGGACGACACACGACACGACAGATTTCGCGTGAATTGGTTCCTCTACACCAGAGATGGCGAACCAATGGCACAATATTTTGGGCACGCCACCACTCAAAACGGTTTGTATTTTAGTTCAAAATAACAAAGTTCACGATGAAGTATTACGTTTAAACGTGAGTGATTGGTTTTCGGTGCGGCGGGGAGCTCACTCGTTTGTTATTGCCTTGACTTAATTACGTCCTAGACTGCAAATGCTAACGATACGAAGTTTCTCTGCACATAGTGTAGTAAATTTCGTTGACAGTGCTGTATTTTGAAGTTTATTTGTGTTATTTTTACGATTTCTAACCATTATTTAACATGGCTAGTTCAGCAAAAAAACAATAAGTGCAAGATAGTTAATATTACAAAGAATTTCAATTTTGGAAGACCGAGAAATATGGCATGAATAGTAAAGGTGACAAAGCGGTGTGTGTATTCTGGAACAGTTGCATGTAGAACATTGTCCGTAAAACGGATTCCAGACACATTTAACAGTTCGAAGAAGTTGGCTCATGTTATTTTAACCATACTTTTCATTTACCTATGCTTGAGAGTCATTATTTTCAGAGATGAATAACATTAAAGAAACTCACTTAGAAACCATTTGGCAGATGATTCCAATTCAGCATGCATGCTGCTAAAAGTAACATCTTACAATCCTAATATGTTATTTATCATCTAATCTGCATCAACAGAAGTCACACTAATGTTACTTTAATTTAAATTACACGTATAACTAAAACATTTAATACTATACAGTGCAAAATGTATTGTTTCGTACTTTTGAGTTGTTATTTAGTTTTATTATTTCCCCTATAATCCCAAGTCAAAACTATTTGACGGCACATCTATACCTCATTAAACATTTCTTTAGAAAAAATGGCACGTTTATCTATAAAGGTTCACCACCCCTTCTCTACACGGTGGGTTTTCAAAGGCACTAGAGCTCAAGCTCATGGCACGATGACCTTGAGTTCTGACCATAATCACTTGGCTACCGCGGCCTTACCCTCTCCTGAACCAGCGCTCTTGCAGCACGAGCTGTAGCTGCTGCTATAATTCTCCATGAAAGGAAGCTATCTAAGAAACTTTCTCTCAATGGGGCCTCTTTTCATCCCATAGAACAGAGTGAGGAGTTAGTTCCTGATATCCTACAGATTATCTTCAGTAGTGGATCTCAAACTTTCGGTCACCGCGGTGCCCCTTTATGTATCAACTGACGACGCGGATCCCCAAGAGAGAGAGAGAATTTCGAACACCTCTCGCTGACTCTCAACACATGGCTGAGTGATTTAAATGCAATCGTTACCGTATCGGCACGCGTATCTTAAACTAGATCACTAAATTGTCCCCAATGAAAAAAACTGTACTAGAACATGTATTTCGATCAAAAATATTAAATCAGGTTTTTTCTACTGTTTGTAACTACATAGCCGTTACTACAGCGTAAGATTTTCAAAAAATTAAGAGCTGGATTATGAATCCAGCTACATGATTTGAATCCAGTTTTAATTTTTACATAAATGCTTCTACAGCTTTTTGAAAATATTACGCTGTAGAGTAACGGCTATGTAGTTACAAACAGTAAAAAAACCTGATTTAATATTCTTGATTGAAATACATGTTCTAGAAAAGTTTTTTCATTGGGGGCAATTTAGTGATTTAGTTTAAGATGGACGTCTTTCAATTTTTCCAGGAGGACATTCAGAGTCTGTACAAGAGGAAAATCTTAACATTAAGGCTGTCTTCGATTAATGTTAAAGAATAGGACCAGAATTTGGAACATTTTTTTCAGATTTAAAAGAAATGAAACATTAATATGACATTCTGACTTCACTATCCTTTAGAAAGCAGAATTTTTTATCATGCTTTTCATTTTAACCGAGTTTATTCATTTTGTCTGGTATAAAAGTGTGTTTCACGTTTTTTCTCCTATACCGTAATGTTAAATGGGCTATGCTTTCACGTATTGTGATAAAAAAGAAAATATTCATGGAATATTTTGGCATTTTTAAAAACACTATATTGTTATAACAAAAGTATGAATTATAATATTGCAAATTTCTATAGAAATTGAGACATTTTTTCTGTCTGAAAATGTGCTTCGCGTTTAGGTCAAGCTCTTGTACTTTTACTAAAGACAGCATTAAATGAGATACCTTCGCGGACTCTCAGGGGTCCACAGACCACAGTTTAAGAGCCACTGGTATACTGGTTATTTTTTATGGCTAAATTCATGTGGCTCTTCATATTTATAATTGTTTCATTATTTTAACGTTAAACACCATAAATAAACTCAAACCTGACTGTGTAACTTTGCTGATATCTTAAAAGCGGCCCATTTCCAACATATTGGAACGTATCCAACGTATCTTCTATGGAACATTTCCATTGGAATTTGTTCCATACTTTCCAGTATCTTTTTAACGTAAACATATTTGACAAAATCGGAGGGTGACATCCCTTGAAATTTATTGAATGTTAGTGTCGCATTTATATAGAAGCTAAACGAAGGTTATTGATGACGGACCCTTTAATTTTGAACCACAGTCAAGAGACGAGGATGACACATGATTTGTCATACCGCTTTTTTTTTCTTGAGACGTTGTTTTTATATAGAATTCAAATAATTTGTCGAATTAAACTTTGATTTGCATTTGAAAAATCTTCCAGATTATCAATATAAGGTGACTGGCTACTTTTAAAGCTATGATTTTGAAAAAGGCGTATAGTAAATGAATAATTGTTTTGATATTTAGTATGAATTGAATCAAATTATACGTATAAAATTGCTTTAAGAATATTTATCACACACAAAAAATTATTTAAATTATTTTTTGGCAAAAAAAAAAAAAGAAGAATGACATTTTAAAAACATTCTCCTATAAAAAATGCTTCTATAGTATTTTTCTAAATATAAATAAGATTTCCCTACAAAACCAGCCCTAGGACTTTCGAAAAATTCACATTTTAGAAGTTACGATCCATTAAAGTAATAACTGATGCTTTTTGTTAAAATTTCTCTAATCTGGTTTATTACAATATAAATAAATCCACTTCTAAACTGCAAATCAAAAGTCCTAATTCAGGATCTGAACAAAAGTCTTAGCTATGTATAAGAAAAACTATTATTATTATAGAAGCATTTTTCTTAAAAAGGAGAATGGGTGCAAATTTGGCAATGGGCCAAGTTGTTAATGTTCCCCAAGATGGACAATAACATTACACAATATGGTTACCTTGGTACTTTTATCATCTGGCAATATGGTTGCGATGGGAATTACGTAGAGTGAATTTTTTTTTTTCGAGTAACCGTATTAATTTCATACGGTTTTCATTCGATTTCTTGAAAAATTCAGCCATTTTCATTGCAATCATTCTTCATTCTAGCTGCTTTAGTCTTCTGTTGTATTTTATACCATTTTCGAATATGGATATTTCTAATATCATTGGTGAATACCAGGGTAATTTTTAAAAAACTATGAAACCTGCTTTGATGTGCTTTTAATTATTGCTGCACATCTCGCTTTTAAGCTTTATTTTACTTTTAATAATGCATTTTTAAAAGTTCCTTTTCGAAGAAATTTATTATAGAAACTCGCAGTTTTTGGAATATTGCAAGTTATGACAGAACTTTTTAATTGATATTCATCATTAATTTTAATATAATTTATGTTATAATATAAAAAATACAATTGTCATTATATTTCATTATATTTATTTATAATTATTTATTATATTTATTTATAACTTATTACATGTATTACGTTATTTAATTATAATTATGTTATATGAGTATTCTTATGTATAATTATTATTATATTACGTTATGATTATTATTATTTTTATAATTACTATTAAACTGTGTGATTGTTCGATATAATAATTACTATTAAATTACAGTATATTATAATTATATTTACTAATTAGTATTTTATTATATATAATAATTACTATTAAATTATATTATACGATTATTATTATATATTACTTAATATTATTATACATATAATTTTTATTATATTATATTGATATTCATTACTGATTGATATTGGTTCGTTTCAATTTATTCCTATATTCTTGATTTGAAATATATTTCAAAACGGTTATTTAAAATTATTTTGTTGACGATTTGTTAACGCTAGGCCGCCATCTCGGATTTCATATGACCCGACAACATGCACTGCTTGGCGCATAGTACTCCCATATCAAATTAGTTCCTTTTCAGATAGAAGTTAAATTTAACATTTTAATCCTGTAATATTTGAACTATAATTAGTATTATCGGATACTTAATTCCCTATTGCTGATACTCAGCGGCAAGCCGCGAAGCGCTAAATAAGTTTTAGTCAACTTTTTTTCTAAAATTTCTACTGCTGAGACGGTAACGTGCGATTCAATCTCAAAACAACTGTTCTGTATCAAATAACTCAACACTTGCATTTCATGCATATCGAGGCGTTTCAAAAGAAAATAGACGCAACATATGAGTAAATGAAAGACAAACTGATTAGAATTCATGCATACAATCTTCTAAGCGATAAGGAGTTGTATTTTAGACTGATAAGAAATATTGTTTGCTGTTTCAGGCGGGAAGCACTTTCGTTTTTTCATACTTTGTAAAAGATGTGATTTATTGATTGATTGCAATCAGCGAAGAGAGATGAGTTAATATTAGAAGTTACGAGCATTTTCCGGGTGTCAAATGAATTATGGCGCTGATGGTACGGAAATAATTCGTTTCCTTCCTAGTCAATCATCTCTAATATTTTTCTTTTAAAACAAGTAATATAACAAAAAATTAAGAGATGTTGGAAAGTTAAAATCTAATTTTTTGACAATTTGAAATTTTTACATTTTCAAATTGTATAGATTTTAACCTTACTAAAAATACGTTGCTTTAACCTCTAGGGTAATTAGAAGCAATTAAAACCGATTTTTAAATATTAGTTGAAACTGGGTCACGCCTATTTGAATGGCGAAAAATGTATAAACAAAGTAATTCGTTTTTGCTTAAAAGTTGAACGTCTGATATAAACCAAAAGATGCATCTTTTATTGTAAATTGAGCCTTTTATTTTTTTATTTCCTAGCCGATTAGAAGTCTCATTGAATACATTAAAATCAATTTATCTCAAAACGTAAATTTTGATGTTAGATGTACCTTTTCTGAGAAACTACTGTTCACAGAAATGTAAATTTTTTACGATATATTTATAATGATGGGTAATATATACTAAATGAGCTTTTTGTAAAAAACTCAAAAATTTATTTTTTACAAATTTTTTATGTGAAAAATGGATCAAATTTCGCAAAGTTTTATAAAATATTTCATAAATTATTAAACAATTCAAAATTAGCTAAAAGTTCATTTCAGCATGATGAGAAAGGTGTACTTTAATTGTATGAAAAATTTCAAGCAAGTACATATAATAGATTTTGAGAAAAGGTACATTGAAAACAGCACAATTTAACATTGTCGTTATAGAGAAAGAAGATAGAGGTTTCCAACTCCCCGTAAGTCAATTCCTACTTAGATCAACAAAGAAAAATTTTATTTTAGCTACTTTTTATTAAATAGTTATAATTAATATAAATATATATATATACATAGGACAGAATCACAACATTAAGTGGTATAATTAATTTATATTAATTATCATTAAAGTATCATATTGTCATCCCAAATAATTGTGTATATAAAATTTCAGCTCAACTGAATGCTTTAAAACGTGAGAAAAAAACCTTTTCACACACACAAGTTTTGACACAAGTCGCCAAAAGGGTCGCTAAGTTGTCATTGTGGCTGTATTTGTAATTCTTTAAATAATTAGTTTTAATTAATTAATTTTTATTAATTATAATTAAATTATATTGTATTGTCATCCAAAATAATCATGTATATATAAATTCAGCTCAATTGAGTGATTTAAAATGTATATTTTATTAACGATTGAAAATTCCAAGAAGATAAATAAATAAATATATAGAGAGTGTTAGCTAATTGTAGGAATTGAAAAATAGTGTACGATATTTTTCAATGAAATGCTGGTTGGTTTTCATTAACTCTGTATCAGAAATACTAGTGGCCGTAATGACATGATGGCCGGCGTGCCATGAAGCTCTCGTTCCACTGAAGACTTACTCTATAGAAGAGCCGATGCACGTTAAGCTTGTAGTGGCTCAAAGCCCTCTCATGTCCATCGCCAATAACTTTCGTGTTGCTTAAGGTATCCGACTACGTTCGGAACCTTGATTTTGCAAAGGCGTATAAATGGACAGTATTTATGATATTTAGTGTCACTTATTGATTAGAAAATGTATATAAAATTGTTTTAAGAATAGTATTACAATAAAAAATTATTTAAGTACAATATTTTGACAAAAAATGAACATAGAATGACCCATTTTCAAAATGTTCTCCTTTTGTGAAAAATGCTTCTATTATAATTTTATTTTGCCTGTATATAGCTCAGACCTCTGTACAGAGGCTCAACTAGAATGTTTGAAATATATAACTTAGAAGTGGATTTATCCTCATTTTATTACGACAGAAGAGAGAAATTTTAAGAAAAAAACGCCGATAAAATTATTTCAATTGGTGGTAACTCTAAAACTATTGCGAATTTTTCAAAAATCCTAGTCCAGACTCTCTGGAGAAGTCTTTACTTTATATAAGCACAAAATATTATTATTATAGAAGCATTTTTAATAAAAGGAGAACGTTTTGAAAAAAGGTTATTCTAAGTTAATTTTTTGCCAAAATATTGTATTTAAATAATTTTTTTTTTCATAATGTGTCCTTAAAACAATTTTATACATGTATTCTAATCAAAGTGACACTAAATATCATGAAAATTATCCATTTATGCATTTTTTTAAATTGATGGTTCCGAACGTAGTCGGATACCTTAAAGTACATCATTTCTTAACAATAGCAAACAGTATGATTCTCGAACTCGCTGTCCATCGATTGTGAGTCGGTCAATCTACCAGTCAAACAATCTACCGTACATTTAATATTAAATGTAAAGTAGGAAAAATTTGGGAAATATGAAACTTCCGAATTATATTGAGTGAGTGACCAGACTTCTTTCCACATGTAATCTGTTGAGATGACTTTACAATAATTTTTTTAAAAAAGACAGTAGGGCCTTCCCCGCATACTTCTGCACAGCCTCCTTGTAGAGTGAGTGAATATTAACGTCACACTGTTCAATAATGTGAGGGCTTTTGGCGATGAACCTCGTAATTTTGAACCATGGTCAAGTGACGAGAACGACACCTGAGCTGGCACCCCTCTCCTAACTACCATTTCACACCAACGGGTGGGCGTTTGAGCTCTAGACAGATTTAACGTCCGTCGCTCCCCTACAGGGTGAGTAGTACTGGACTCGAACTCATGACACGCAAGCCACGATCCGATTCCTTGACCACTAGGCTACCGCGGCTCGAGTAATATTGAGATAAAAATAGGAATTTTTAATAGCTTTTAAAGTAACAAAACAATAATCTTTTAAAATATTTCTTCCTTTTTAAAATAAATATGCAACTCTCTTATTGGAACATAAAACAAAAACCATTTTTATACATTAAATATTTTGATGCCCACAAATTTGAGCTAAAGTTCGCCTTTATCATTTAATACACTGACAAATTACCAAAACAGAAATAATTAATGATATATTGAACAAAAAGTATATATATATATGACATGAAGCAGAAAAAAAAAAATACTTGAACATAGTTCAAACAGTTCTCAGAATTGTTCGAAGTTTTTCTTAATGTTTATGACTAAGGAACATTTTTAACTTTTGCAGGCAGAGATCAGGACTGGTTTTATATCTTGAGTTACTGTGCTTATCTTAGTATGATCAAGCTCTTTTTAAAGACCGATGACAGTTAAATTAACCTGTTAATTAATCCTCTCTCCCATAGATAAGAGATTAACTTACTACAATAACTGATACATCATTCTGAAATGATGTATCTGTTTACTGATTGTCTCTAATAAGATTTTCACACAGCATTCTGAGTCCTTAATTCTTACAAATGACTTGGGAGAATATATACAAGTTTATAATCGTATAAAGAAATAAATTCACAACGCTTAATGTGACTACGTTCGAAACCATGATTTTCAAAAAGCTTATAAATTTTTTTTTTTTTTGATATTTAGTGTACGTTGTATTAGAATATACATAGAAAAAGAAAATTGCTTTAAGTATATACTTACAAAAAAAAATTTATTTAAATCCTTTTTTTTTTTGGGCAAAAACGAGGGAAGAATAACATTTTATAAAAGCTTTCTCCTCTTACGAAAAATTCTTCTCTAAGAATAATATTTTGTCGACATATGGCTAGGATTTTAATGCGGAGTTGAAGTCAAATGTTTCAAAAAACAAGTAATATAAAAAGAAATTTTTTTTAAGACAATTCCTACTAAAAAACAACAAAGAAAAATTTTATTTTATATATATATAGTTACTTTTTTTATCTAATAATTATAATTAATAAAAATAAGTAAATATATATGACAGAATCACAATATTAAAGGCAATTAATTTCTATCAATTATCATTAAAGTATCTTATTGTTATCCATAACAATCGTGTATATAATATTTCAGTTCAAGTGAATGCTTTAAAATGCGAGGAAAAATATTTTAAAGTTTTGACTCAAGTCACTAAAAATGAAGCCAACGTGACTGAATCTGTAATTCTTTAAATAATTAGTTTCAAACAATTAATTTTAATTCATTAAAATTAAATTATCGTATTGTCTCCGAAAACAATTTTGTATAGAAAATTTCAGCTCTAATGAGGACTTGAAAAAGTGACAAAAAACCTTTCAAAGTTTTGACACAAGTCCGCCAAAATGGTCGCTAAATAGCCAAAAATGATGCCAATGTAGCTGAATCTATAATTCTTTGAATAATTAGTTTAAATCAAATAATTTTTTAATTATAATTAAATTACCGTATTGTCATACAAAATAAAGGTGTATATATAATTTCGGCTCAGTTGAGTGCTTTAAAATGTATTTTATTTACGATTGAAAATTTGAACAAGACAAATATAGAAATAAATAAATATATAGAGAGTGAGCTATATATAATAGTAGGAATTGTGAAAAAACAAAAAAAGAATTTTTTTTCAGAGTATCGATCAGCTGAAAAATAACCGGTGTTTTTCAATTCCTACTATTAGCTCCCACTCTCTATGTATTTATTTATTTATTTATCTTGGTGGAATTTTCAATCGTTAATAAAATATATTTTAAAGTGCTCAATTGAGCTGAAATTTTATATACATGATTATTTTGGATGACTATACAGTAATTTATTTATAATTAATAAAAATTAATTGATTAAAACTAATCATTGAAAGAATTACAAATTCAGCCCCGTTGGCATCATTTTTGGTGACTTAGCGACCCTTTTGGCGACTTATGTCGAAACTTTAAAATATTTTTTCTTTTCTTACGTTTTAAGGCTGTTTTCGTTAATGTTAAAGAATAGGACCAGAGAAATTTGGAACACTTTTCAGATATAAAGGAAAGGAAACATTAATATGATATTCTAGCTTCATATCCTTTAGAGAGCAGAATTTTTTATTGTACTTCCCGTTTTTAACCGAGTATATTCATTTTTTCTGATATAAAATGTGTTTCGCGTTTTTTATCCTATACCGTAATGTTAAATGTGCTATGCCTTCACGCATTAAAACAAAAAGAAAGTATTTGGTATTTTTAAAAACACTATATTGTTAACAAAGGTATGAGTTATAATATTGCAAATTTCCATGAAATTGAATTTTTTGTCTAAAATGTGTTTCGGTTTAGTTCGCTCTCTTTTCTTTTACCAAGAAGCCTTAAAGCATTCAGTTGAACTGAAATTTTATATGCATGATTGTTTTGGATAACAATATGATACTTTAATGATAATTAATAAAAATAAATTACCACTTTTTGTTGTGATTCTGTGTCATATGTATATACATATTTATATTAATTGTAACTATTTTTAAAAAATGTAGCTAAAATAAAATTTTTCTTTGTTGATCTCAGTAGGAATTGACTTGAATTTTTTTATATATTACTTGTTTATTAAAATTTATCTATTCTTCCTGACGTATTAAAATATGAATAAGTCCACACTTCTATAAACTAGGTATCTCAAACATTGTATCGCACTCCGGTATAGAAGTCCTAGCTATATTCAAGCAAAATATTATTATAGAAGAAATTTATGTGAAAGTAGAATGTTTAAAAGAATCTGATTTTTTTTTCGTTTCAAGCCAAAAAATTGCAATTAAATATTTTTTCTTATGATAATATTTTTAAAACGATTTTATGTATATGTTACCTTTAAGACGTGAAATTCGTTGTTTCACAGAATAACTAGGTATTTCATGAAATGACTAGACACAAGTCAGTTAAAGTGTATAAAATTTTTGAATTCTACGATTTTACAAGTTAATCTACAGAATAACGATTACTTGATCATTAAAGTAGGGAATGCGGCACTCGAAAATTCTTTGAACTGGTTCTAAATGTTTTTAGTCAAGTTTAAACCTAAATTCAAAGTGTCATCACAGAGCAATCCGTGCTCTAATAAATAATGAAAAATAAAATAAAAGGTATTTCATAATATTAAAATTAATACTCTCTTACAATTTTGTTTGAAAAAATTTACACAATGCTTTTATGAAGCAACAATTTTTCTTCTGTATTTTTTGATAATATTTAAATATAACTATTTTTTTCTTCAACATATTCCTTTTTTCTTTCTGTTTAACTATCGTTAGCAATATATATATATGAGCAATAATAAATAATATCATCTGTTTTTCTTTATTATTTATCAATTAATCATCCGCAAGAAGCTCAAAATGTTTTTTTCTACAGCTTTTAGCTATTTATGGTCAATTAATTTATAAAATATCTTTGAAATTCTTTATTTTTCACTTTAACGGTCTGTCATTACTTATTTCATAGAATAACTAGTTATTTTTTGAATAACTAGGTAAAGTATGAAATTGTTCATCTATTATATACTTTAACTGACTTGTCTAGTTATTTCATGAAATTAGAATTCCATGAAATAACTGAATTATACACTTTAACGGTAACATCTATATTTTATTCAAGTGCTATTTATATGCTTTTTCGAAATCATGATTTTGAGCGTAGTCATTAGTTTAAAATGACTGAGTTGTTTATCTTTTAACTCAAACAACGTTTCAAATATTTCTTTATTAGGCCATTAGTGAATTAAAATTTTCACTTGAAGTATAAATTCAAAATATGAGTCTACAAAATCATTACAATGCACAACACAATAAAGTAAATTCAAATACATATTTTAAAGCATCGCGAACTTTCGACATTTCTAAGTATTTAATTAAAGCTTGTTCTCTCTATTTAATGATACCAGAAAATTTTTTTTTTTTTATAATTAATAGCTTGTTTATTATTTTTGTATTACGTACTTTATCTTAACCTAATGGATTTGATTGTTTTTATGACGCATTTAAATGCAACACAAGGAATATTGGCGGCAACGGATCATCTACTAATTCTTAGCCACTCTGCAGAATGAAAAGGACATCTGAGAGATCCCATTTTCTCCCAAACTTCATACCATGCTGACTAGGGATTGCAATATCGGAACAAAAGTTCAATACCGGGGGGTATTCGGTATTTTTTAGATCTTAATACCGAGATACCAGTTTTAATACCGGTATTAAAAATTACCGACAAAGAAAGAAAACACATGTGTTTCTTTGTTTTATATTTGTCAGTTTTATTAGAGAGTAAATATAACAAAAAGTAATTTGTAACTTCTAAATTATAACAGTATATAAAGAATCACAGAAAAGGGTAAATATCACTATTCAGTCTGTGGTACTATTAGAAATTTTTGAAATGTGATCTTAAAAAACTTAAGGTATGCGACTTCGTTCGGAACCGTGATTTTAAAAAGACGCATAAATGGATAATTTTTCTGATAGTTAGAGTCTCTTGGATTAGAATACATGTATAAAATTGTTTAAAGGACATTTTGGCAAAAAAAAAATTATTTAAATATAATATTTCGGCAAAAAATTAACTTAGAATAACCTTTTTTCAAAATGTTCTCCTTTTGTGAAAAATGCTTCTATTATAATATAATTTTACCTGTATATAGCTCAGACCTCTATTGCGGCACTGATTTTGAAAATTCACGCATTATTTTTTAGAGTTACAACTATTTGAAATATTATCAGCATTTTTTGTAGAAATTTTCTTCCCTCTGTTGATAAATAAAACATGGATAAACCCACTTCTAAGTTATATATTTCAAAAATTCTAGTTGAGCCTCTGTACACAGAGGTCTGAGACTACTCTACAGACAAAGTATTATAATAGAAGCATTTTTCAAAAAAGGAGAATATTTTGAAAATTGTTCATTCTATGTTCTTTTTTTCTCAAAATATTGTACTATAATAATTTTTATTGAAATACAATTTTTAAAAACATTTTATATACTTTTTTCTAATCTTGACACTAAATTTATAAATATTTCCATTTATACCCAAAATCACGGTTCAAGGTATTAAACAATCATCAATTTTACTGCCTTTAAAACCTGGAACGAAATTTTGGGAAAAAACCCAAACTGTCAAAAGCTCTTTTTGGCATCTACGCTTTGGTGGTTTTATTAACTGGCGTTAACTTTCCAAGTATTTACCTCTAAATCCCTCATCTTCAAATAATCGATTTTCGTGGGGGGTTTTTGGTGCTGATTCCCGTAATTTTTTTTGGTTTGTTGATTTTTTTTTGCTATCGCTAATTCTAATTTTTGTTCAAGAGACAATTTCTTTCCTCTATCGACATAATTAGTATCATCATCAACTTCGATAAATATACCGAATTTTTCTGAATGTGGGTAAAAAATTTAAAGAAATTTGAATTGGTTAGTCTCTTTTCTTCTTTTTCGTTTTCATTTTTGAAATCATTATAATTATGTAAAACCGTAAGACATTTTCTATTTCGGTATGCCTTTCTTCTGAGCAATTTTTCAATGTAATTTATAATTCAGATAGTGATGTGTCTGTTCTTTCAGTGACTGAAACTGAGTTTTTTTGCATTGTGTTAATAAATTAAATCTCTTCGACATAATGCCTCAATAGCCAATTTTATTGGAAGTAGAGCAGTACAGTTCTGGATTTTAAATCGAATTTACTATCGAAAAAATCAATTTGTGTGTTTAAGTCGATCATTGCTTTTTGGATTGGATTTTTTATGAACTGATTTTTTATGTTCTTTCAAGTTATTCTTATTCAATATTATGTGGGTTATTATTTATGAATTTATACATAATGAATCTGAAAAATATTTTGAACCCTAAAATATGATATGAAATCAATGTTAATATCATACTCACCAATTAAAAAATATTGAAATATTACGCACTTTCTTCACAACTACAACCTTGTTTTTACAGATACGAAATTCAGACTACGAATCCTGCGCTTGTGCAGTATCACTCTGAGCTGTAATAGGTTCGTTTTGGCCCTCCTCCTTGGATGATGATGATATTTTATCACTTCGCTTAATTGCACGATGCAACTTTATATTCATAATCTAATAATTTCGCCCGTTAAGGAGACATAAAAACAAAAACGTATACTATTTAGCTATGTTGGTGATCCCTGAACAAAGTGGAGACAGTTTGAAAAATTTTAGTAAATACCGCAAAACCGGTATTTAAACTTGTGAATACCGGTCCCAAAATTGTAAAAGGGCCAAAATCCCGGGAATTCGATATCGGTATCCGGTATTCAACCCCCTAATCTGCATAAAAAAATTTTCTCTAGAATGACGTTAATATCTCTCTGATATCAATTCTAGAATGACCAAAACTTCATTTTAGAATCTATGGAATTAAAAATATAAATATTTTAACATATTAGGGCAGTGCCCCCTAGGGGACGTGATAACTTTGCGAAGGGGTGCGAGCATATTAAAAAGTCGAAAACAAAAGATTTTTTTTTAAAAAAAAATATTAATTTTCTGAAAGTAAACAAACAAAATACATTCTGACATAATAAAAAATAAAATACGCATTTACACCGATATAATACACTTATAAATGCATCAATTCTGCATAATGTATTTTATAATGAATTTAACAATACTAAGTTAAGAACAACATTAATAATTACCCAGGGTTTTGTCCCATATAAAATTATATGCAAAAATTAACACTTATCTTGATAATTTGTACAGCGTATGATTAATCCCTTAACTGTCGATAATTAGTTACGTGATTCGCTCCACAATGTCACTAGTAGACGTGGTATGTGATGGGGGAAGAAAAAAAGAATAAATAAGCAACTCCTCTGAAATATTAAATCCTTCACAAACACTGTTAAAGTCCTTTTATTGCATTCCAAAGCCTTCAGAATGATTTTATGGATAGCACCGCACAGAAAACATCGTTCTTTGGAAAGACGTATATATACGTCGGGGGTAATTAACGCTTTGCCTGGGCGAGACGTTTATATACGCCGGTAGCACTTAAGAGGTTAAAGTCTTATTGTAGCTTTAGCGTCTAAGTATAGTATTATTGAATAACAAGCAATGTAATTGTATAAAGAGGGTCGCGATGAAAATTATGATTAAATATTGGGTCGCAAATATTGAAACTTTGAGAAGTACTGTATTTGGTGAAATAAATTTAATTGAAGCACTCCGACTGCAGTTCAGTATATTGAATTCATACATTTAGCACTTGACTAAAATCTTTCCCAGGACTAATATATTTTTTTAAAACATTGTGACGGGCTCACGCGTCTTTTCTATAACATAACCTCTGGGTTCTTTGGGGCCAAATTAATGGCAACTCTTTTCCAACCAAAACCCAAAAAGTGAAATGTGAAAAAGAAATGCAAATAAGATAGCTTTTAAATAACAGAAGTTTCAGTAAGTGAGATGGCAATTTTGGGGAATGGTATGTGTGAAAGAGACTAGTGTGAATTGACAGCCAATCGTGAAGTTACCTGGAAAACAAGCCATTAAAACAAGGTACATACCATTGCACGTGCGCCCAGACGTTTCTCATAAAGATCAAATCTAAGTTTGGATTAAGGTAGGAATGATTATTTGATATTAGGATTGTAATATTATTAGAAGTGAGAGTAGGTGGACTAAATAGTTATAGTGGTCTAAGTTACGCGATTCGGTTTAACTATTACTGTGTGTTTGTTCATTATAGATTCTCGCTTAATTAATATTATCTAAATTGTTAGACATTTAAGTTCCATTCTTAATAAAGTCATATTAAGAATTAAAAATGTCTATTCCTTTTGCAAACCCTACACCTCTAGCTCACGCTGACAATCAAAGATACGGTCACCATAGGGGGGCGGTATCACAACATTAACCCCCTTGACCACACTTAATTTTAAATATACCGAAAGATTTATTTATTTTCAGCAAATGTAAATTCAGAAGGCTTGACTTTTGGTGCTCACATATTGACTCTGTGACATTGGCTACTTTCAGCAAATTTTAACCGATTCTTTGAGAATTGAAGAATTATAAGCTTAAAAATATTTTCACGGGGAGATTAATTATAGCCTCAAAAAATGAAATTAGGTTGCCATAGTTCGTAAAATCTTTGGCGATTAATTTCTGACAAGCAGTTTATCTTTGGCAAAATAAATCAGTAGCATGTGGTTAATGCGCAAGTACATTAATTTCTCTTAGAATTCACATTTAAAATTAGAAATAATAGAATTAAATTATTCTCCTTAAAAGGTTAAATTTTTTAATTTTTAAAATTTTTAAAAAATTAAAATTTTTTTTACAGTACTTCGTTTCCAGTTACGTATTGCTATAAGACTAGAATTAGCACCCTGGCTACATTTTCGCTCTTTGCAAACAATCCGATATCTCCAAGGGATTATAGCAGTGCTTCTCAAAGTTTCTACACTCGCGACCCAATATTAAATTATATAGTACTGCATCGCTTACCTCATACAATAACAATGTAATTGAATTCAATAATACTATACTTTGACAGTAAAACTACAGGTGACTTTAACCTCTTAAGCACCACCGGTATATAAACATTTCAAAACAAAAGCTCAAGCCCGGCTTGGAAATTTCACCGAACGTAGATATACGTCTTTCCGAAGTACGATTTTCTTTTTCAGTACTTCCACTTCTTCATAAAATTATTCAAAATTTTGGAATACAATAGAGAGGGGATCCTGACAATGCTTGCAGGAAGGATTTACTTCCCAATTTCAAGATTATTTTCTGCTTCTTTATTCCTCTCCTCATTTACATCACATACGCGCGCGCTTGCGTGGAAAATAGTTGGCATTGGGGAAGTTAATCGCATAACTTTTAATCAGCGATTAAGTTCAATTCATAAAACAGTACCAATTATCAAGATACTGAGAGTGTTAATTTTTGAATACATTTTATATATGACAATCCATGAGGTCACTGAAGTAATTAATAAACTTGTTCTCTTAAATTGGTGTTGTGAAATTAAATTTGGCTATTTATTGTAGCAGCACTGATGCTATTATAAGTGTAATATATTAGTGTAAATGCGTATTCTATTTTTTATTATGTCAGAATATATTTTGTTTTACTTCCTTTCAGCAATTTAATAATGTTTTTAAAAAATCTTTTGTTTTCGACTTTTCAATATGCTCACGCCCCCTTGTAGAGTTGTCACCCCAAGGGGCGCGCCTAGTTTGAAACTTTTCTTAGTTATAGAAGACTCAGGGATTAAGTCAGTCTAGAAACTACCATGAGGTTGTACAAAGGACCTTTGAAGTGAAGGACAGTGCGTTTTAGAAAAGTGTTCAGTCGAGATCAAAATCTGTTTGGGAGTCGACTGTGATAAGAGAGACTTTATCTGTCCAGATTTCTACTGGAAACTGTTTACCGAAAGCGTTTCTGGAACGTTGTAGCTGGGGACCGACGCGTAAGTCGATCGCGATCGCCTGGTGGACCACAAAGACATTTTGGGGTGACCGCTTTTATTAAGACTTAAAACACGCTTACTATAACATACCTTTTTTTTTAAAAACACTTTATAGCTAGCTTTTTTAGAATCGCAATCTTTCCCCGTCAAGTCGCAACTGCTTATCTACTTTGAAAAGGCATGGATTCGATAAATGTGTAGACGATACATGGAAGAAAACGCGTGACCAAAACACCATATGTTTACTGTTGTTGTGAGTGGTATGGTAATGGATGTGGCTTGCCTTGTCACGAGTTCGAGCCCAGTACCACGAGTCACGAGTTCAAGCCCAGTGTAGGGCAGCGATGCACGCTAAATCTCTCGAGAGCTGAAACGTCCTCCCGTTGGTGTGGTGTGAGAGTGAAAGTTGGGAGGGTGCCAGCTCAGGTGTCAGTCAAAATCGCGACCATAGTTCAAGGCAAGTGATCCGTCGCCAAAAGCCCTCGTGTAGCTAAACGGAGTGCGACGTTAATATTCACTTTCCTCACGTCTGTAGGGGGAAAAATTCCCCACTCGCCGACTGAAGGGAGAATAAATGTTGATGATGGTTCTTCCGGCAACAGGATTAGGGTTCTGCAATGGTTGACATCATATCCCGTGGGGCTCTGATAACAGGCTCGGTAAGTACAGATATCGGTTTCAGATTCGTGATTCATGGTCATCTACCGCGTTGGTCCTCCCCTCGACAGTCTAGCATTCGCTTATAGGATCAAGAACTCCGGCTTAAAAATGTTTCGCGTACTTGAGGTTTTCCCAAAATAGTATTCAGGGGAGGGATGCAATGTCAAAACAAGTGTAAAAAACAAATATTTTTTAATGCAGAATGGCTACACCCTACGCCATTGAGTGGACCTGCCACTGTAAAACAGAGTAGCTCGTACTGGAAGGAATCCATACCTGTTGTAAAGCTTGCTTAAATAACAGGGTATGATTTTTGCATTTAATGCCAAGTAATCTATTATTCTATAATATTTCCTTAGGTATACTGTGTTTGTTTCTCGTGTGAACATCTGTTCGTACTTATGCATTAATAAATCTGTTATTCAAATAACTGGAGTCATCAGCTTTTTCCACCACTGAGATTTGCATCAAAATCAATTATAAATCAATTTTAAATCGGCACCAATATAGACATTGAAATAGATGCAACAGTGAATTACTTATTTACAAATGATAGGCCTTTCTTGATTGATGTAAAAGTAATTCAAAAAATGAATGATGCTGTTTAGTGTTCTGTAAATCTATTCCTTGCAAACTAATTCCACGCTAAAAGTGCGTACTTCAGGTTCTTAGTTTTTGATGCGTCATTATATTTCATTTTTTTCCGTGAAGGGCAAGATCATCTTTCATTTTATTTCGTGGCTCACCTGTCAGACCATTTATTTCTAATCACCATTGGCACATCAGATAGCTCGTTCGCTGTTTAAGTTGCTGTATCATTTAGCAAAAACTTGGAGCATCTGGCCAATCTCAAATTACTTTTCTATTAAAATCTGCTCAAGCATAGCAAATTATAGTACTTGGACCAAGGTGCCGGATTTAGGTAATGGAAACTTCATCATGTGACAGCATTGAACAGTTACGAGACTTATTGACTCGTTAAACAGGCAGAAATAAGACAGCTGGGGATGTTTTCACTACTACAAAAAAGTATTTCTCTCAAAAAGCAGCGAATAATTTCGGAGTATAATAATGAACGTTTAAATTTAAAAAGTATGCTATTAAATGTTTGGAATTTTCAGTTTTAAATTATTATTTATTACAAAGCCCGCACATCGGCTAGGTGAAAAGTTGGAAGATTGAGATACCATCTCAGGTGTCGGCCTTGTCACCTCAGTGTGCTTTAAAATTACGCAGCATTTTCAAGATTCCTTGAGATTGTGTGAATAGCGTACCGTTTCATTTATTTTATATAGTGCTAGTATTTCGTGATGAACGAGTACAAATACTATTTCTAGACTGTAGCAGAAGGTTAGTATTATTTACCTACTATACTCCAACATGGAGTACATTTCAAACTTTCTATGCTTGCGACCCAATTTTCAATAAGAATTTTCATCGCACCTTCACCCCTCCCCTCCTTTCAATAACAATATATCAAATTCAAGAATAATGTACTTTGACGCAAAGGTACAATACGACTTTACGATAATTATTAAACGTACAAATTGTCAAGATAAGTATTAAATTTTGTATATAATTTTATGACATGCCCACAGGGTCTTTGATAGTTATTAAACTTATTCTGAACTTAGTACGGTTAAATTAATTATGAAACACATTGCGTAGTACTGATATATTTATAAGTGCATTATATTAGTGTAAATGTTTATTTTCTTTTTATTATGTCAGAATGTATTTTGTTTTGCTTCCTTTCAGTAAATTAATAATTTTTTTTCTGAATAATCTTTTTTCAACTTTTCGATATACTCGGGGCCCCCTTGTAGGGTTATCACGCCCCCTAGGGAAGCGCGCTCCACAGTTTGAGAAACACTGCTTTATATCAAAAGAAGAATCGACGTACCAAGAAGGAATTACTCGATAGAATGAAATTTCGTATGCGAAGACATTTAGATCGAACATGCAAAACATTAAAATATTGTGTTCCAATGAATGAATAGCAGAAGCTCTAGGACATCAGAACTGCGCATTCGATAGGTGTACATAAGGAGCGATTTTCAATTCGATGATCGTAAATTAAATCTTCAAAATTACAATCCCAATGTCAATACTAAGAGACCCAGAAGAATCCCTATTAATTGCGTCCTTTTCCCTCATTGGCGGGCAGACCACCTAATTTTTCATATTAAAACTTTCATGTTTCCAGTGCCATTTTTAGCTATATTCTCATTCCTTTAACCCACAAGGCAGTACTTTTTAATCATTTCTATTCCATGCTTCCACCCAGCAGAATAAGGTATTGCTGCTGATGCTTTGGAATAGCGTTTCTCCAAACTGTGGGACGCGCCCCTTAAGGGGGCATGATAACACTACACGAGGGGGTTTTGGCTGTGAAAAGTCGAAAACAAAGGATTATTTTTTAAAGTTATTAATTTTTAAAATAAACAAGCACACATTCTGACATAATAAAAATAAAATACTGGCTATACTGACATAATACAAGGTACAGGACAGAAATGTTTTAAAAATTAATTTAACAATCCTAAGTTAAAAGCATGTAATAACTATCAGCGACTCCATGGTCTTGTCATATATGAACTTCTGCAAAAAACGCTTACTTGATAATTTGTATGGTTTTAATTTATCCCCTTAATTGCCAATTAAAAAGTTACACGATTTACATACAATATTTACATTTTCCCGGCTGCGCGTACATTGATGCATCGGAAGGGGAGGAATAAATAAGCAAATCCTCTGAAATAAGTACATCCTTCAGCGCTGCAATATACTTTATTGCATTCCAAAGCTAACTTCGGAAGAGTTTTATGAATACCAGATTGCACAAGCTTATCGAACTATGGACAGACGATATGCCATACGTTACTTGGGAGAAAATAATGCTTCAGCTAAACGCGTGACATTTATATACGTCGTTGGCACTAAAGGAATTCGTTAAACAGGGAATCTAATATTGTAATATAGCATCAAAAGTATAGGTATTACTAGGGATTTTATGCATTGTTTATTTGTGTGTGGAGGAAGAAAGGGGAATTTTGATAGAAAATTATAATTGAATTACAGTTATAAAAAGTATTGGAGTTCGAGGAAGCACTGTTTTTAGTCCATTAATCAGGGAAGCTCCCTCACAATCAGGCCTCTCTCCCTTCAGAAGGCCCAAATACATTTCGATATGGGATGGAGGAACGTTTCGCGTTCCATTTCCCAAATATGTCAAAAGCTTCCTGTTTTTTTTTCGATGAAAAAGTTCTCCCATTCTGCTGCTGTAATGTTTAACATCGGCTGTACCAATTCCTCGTCGAAGGATTTGTGCACATTGCAAGCAGATGTTAGAGTTTAAATAGGTCTTTCGATAGGATTGAAAGAGGCTGGTTGGACGAATAAAAAAAAATCGCTTGATGTCTGGGTAGAGGCGATGCAGCGACTTAACGATGCTGGCAAGAGTGGATTAACAACGACAGATATCAGCATCAGACCGGCAGCGGTTGACCGAGGGTCACTAAGAGCGAGAAGACGAAGGGACTGTCAGAACAGATGCTATGGAATCGGATTCGTCGTTATCAACTATGCATCGTATGGCCTCCTCCACAGATAACTGATGAAGAGGGATTTATAATATAGTACCAACCATTACGCTACTTGACTCTTATGCCTGTGCATCGTCAAGTCGTAAAAAAATTCCACTCCTTTCTCGTTTCGACCTGAATGACTATAGTTAAAAAAGCCTAAGATAGCAAAATTGAAATTAAAAACCGAGTTGATTTAATAATGTAAATATATATACTGAATTCAGTGGCGCAACAGCCCATGAGGGCCAAGGCCTATTGTGCCTATCTCTGTTTACGTGACCTTAGACGCTGAGTTGCATGTGCAGATGTTTCGGTCAAGTAGCCAGTCTGAGTCCCTAGTGAATGAATATCAACATCGCACTGTTCAGCTACACGATGGCTTCTGGCGACGGACCTCTTAAATTTGAGCCAAGGTCAAGTGACGAGGACGCCACTTGTGCTGGCACTCCCCTCTCCTAACTACCACATCACACCAACGGGAGGACGCTTGAACTCTCGACAGATTTTACATGCATCACCTTCTACACGGCAGGTCTTTAGTGGTACTGGGCTCGAACTCATGACACGCGCCATGACCCGTGCCTTACCCCTTTGTCCCCTGGGCCCCCCCGGGACGTGAAAGCCTCCAGTGTTCAGTTCCCAAGAAAGCTTGGTACTCGTTTATCAACCCACTAAATGGATGAAAGGCTGTGTCGACCTTGCCCAGCCTGGGATTTGAACCCCGAACCTGTGGCGCGGAAGCACGATACATTACCACTGGGCTTCGTAAATAAATATGCATGACTATAAAAATAAATATAAAGCATTTCTGATTGCATGTAATTCAAGTCATAATTTTTTCTATTTACATTTTAATAATAAAATAATAACAATAACATTCATTCCGGTTGAAATAGTTTTCCTATTAAAAATTTTTTTGTTGAGTTTACCTTCGTTATCAAGTCAATTATAAGGGAAAAAATAAATTTTTCACTTATTTATTAATATTGCCCATTAAATTGAAGACCAGTGAATCAGAAATTCATTACTGTATTCAAATTTCTAAGAAAATGGGAAAATAAGATAATAACTTCTAAAAAAAAATAACTACGAGTTAAAAAAAGAGGAAGAAAATACCCGCGAGTCGCGCTATCTTGAAATTGAAATGTTACCTGGAAAATAATGCAACATTTTACTTGTGAAAAATTTAGAATTCAAAAAATATAGACAGATTGTTTAACTTTGTATCTAATTATCCCAGAAATAATGATTTCCAAACAATAGGATTATATTCCAGTGAGCAAAGTAAAAACAGATTTTGATCGTCTCTTTCAAATAATATTTTCATTTTAAAGCACAGAAGTCAGGAACGTTACCTTTTATGATTTGTTTGGTATTGACCTACGTGAAAATGTATTAGAGAGAGTTTAAATAAATAAGCATATCGTGTCAGTCATAAAATTCATATTGTTGATGGGAAAGAAATGTTTATCATAACAAACAGATGGCACTTGGTGTAACAAATAAAATGCATTTGTTACCTCTACTTGTTTTCATAATTTGATGTTATCGATAATTCGTATTTTGAAAAATCCCTAGATTTTCATTTATTTGTATAGGAAAAATCAATTAAAATGTTCTCATAAATTTCAAACGGTAGCGAATTTTTTTTTTTGAAAAAAGATGCACTTGTATCTGTATACAGTTACTAGATATTTATTTTATTTATGAGATATCTTTTTTTTTTTTAGCATTTTTTTAAAATTTCGCCTAAAAAAAAAACTTTCAAGTTACTGCATTTATAAACTTTCTAAGAATTTGTCAGTAGCTTTTTTATATGAAATTTTAAAAATTATCCAGTTTTTGAATCTGTCAGTTGTGTTTTCTGTTGTATTACCACCATTATTAATAAAAATATGTTAAGGAGGGGGAGAGACTCTAGAAACAACTGCCTTCTTGAAAACCATATGACCTTCATAACTAAAATAATCTTACAATGTGACAAATTTTAGTTCCTCCCTTATTGCTGCTGATATTTCTTCTTTGAAAATAATCTATCAGAAATTTGTTGTGAAAACCAAACAACGAAAGAAGTGTTAAATAAAGTGGACTAAAGTGTTTTGTGTAAATAAATTTTTAATATTAAGTCTTACTAAGTTTAGTAAGACTTAACATTAAAAATTTATTTACACAACAACCATCTATACACCCATGAGCAATGAATATAAGTAAACTAATCTATGACAAAGATACGTGAACGGAAGTTCGAGAGAAAACTTTTGAGTCACCAGGTTCTAATATATATATATATATATATATTAGGCTTTTCTTCAACAAGTATTAAATATTACTAAAATAGTGAATTGTGGGTGTGAAATAATACTATTTATTAAAATAGAATTATACTATTATTGCGGAAACAATTATATATACAGTTAGTATATATATGTACAGTGTATTAGTACATACAAATACACTGAAGTGCCACTGAATTAGGGATAGCAAGGGCGATGCAAATTGTGTAGCGCTGCGCATCATTTATGCGCAAGTGAGGAAGTTGTGGTAACTGCATGTATAGCGCGTACTGTGGTTGCTCTGAATTAGTTGTTGGAATCACCAGTATGGGTAAACTGCCGGATTTAGACGCCTTCAATCGCGGACAAATGGAAGGTGCGCGACCTATGGACCATTCTTTTTTCGAAATCGTCAGACAGCTAGGATTTTCAAGTCGACAGTGTCTAGAGTATACTAAGAATACATGGATGGTGGGGAAAAAAACTAGCGATCGGGCAAACTGTAAAGGACAATTAGCCTTGACAGTGCGTGGTGAGATTGCCCAGGCGTATTGCTCGTTATCAGCGAAGCCAAACATTAGCTCAAATTACCACCCAGTTAAATGACGGTGCCCGTCATACGATCAGTAAACGGTGGTACTAAGCTCGCTTCACCGTATGGGTTTCGGGAGCCGTCGACCTAAGACCATTGCTCAATACTCGTCTTGCCTGGGCAAGAGAGCACAGAGACTGAAGTATAGAGGACTGAAAACGAGTAGCATGGATTGATGAGTCTCAATTCCGACTACTACCTTCCGACGGGAGGCTGAGAATATGGCGTCAGGTTCAGGAAGTCATGGATCCTGCATGCCAGGTTGTAACTGTACAAGTGCATGGTGGTTCAATCATGGTCTGGGGGTGTTTTTTCGTAGCACTGTTTGAGATCTTTCATGCGTGTACCAACCTCCCTCAATGGAATTCGGTAAGTAAAGTTGCTGGATGATCACCTCAATCCGTTTATGCTGTTCTGTTATCTACACGGTAATGGAGTTATCCAGCAAGACAACTGTACTTCTTACAACTGACGGTTGGCTACTGGCTGATTGGATGAGCATTCCTCTGACGTTTCTGTTATAATTTGGCCACCTAGAAGCTCAGACTTAAATCCTATTGAGCATTTTTGGAATTTTTTGGAACAAGGCGTGAAAGGCCATCACACAACACCAAAGAACCTTACTGAATTATGGACAACTTTAGTCAATATTTGGGAAAGTCATTCCCGTGGAACGTTTCCAGAAACTTGTTGAATCTATGCCTAGTCGTGTGGCAGCCGTTATGAAGGCCAGAGGAGTCCCAACTCGATACTAGGTAGGTATCCCTAATTCAGTGTAATTGGAGTGAAGAGCCGTGGCGTACACAATGGGAGGGTTTGGGAGCTCAATCTCTCCCCATAGACCAGGGGTGGGAATCAAGTTGATGCGGTCAACCGATGGACCACCAAGACATTTCGTGGTGACCGCCTGAAGATTAGCAGTTAGTAATTGTACACCGAAATATTAAAATTGACTTACAGTACGTGGATTAAATCTTCTACTGATTATAACTATGAGCTCCCAACTTGAGATGAAAATGTTTTATTTTTTAATGTACTCGTATATTGAATCGCTTGATAACAAATGCATCATTTGATATTATTATATTTGAGGCTATTATTATGATGTTTGAAATTTGCTTTAAACGAGGTCTTAAAGGAAAGTTTTTTTTTTTTGTAGTTAAGTATGAAAGTTCATATTCCGTATTTATTATTACGTTGTAATAAATATTGCAGATCTTTTACTTAGCTCACCACACCTGGGACTGTACCACAAACCGAAAAGGAAAATAGCCCCTACACTGGAAAATTTTGCACGCCCTGCCATGGTCCAAAAAATTTTTTTTTTTGTATTTACCCCTCAACGTTCTCATCAAAGTGTTTTTTTAGAATGTAAACACCCCTACAAGAGGCGTATATGTGTGCTACTGAGAAATGTATATATATATATATATTCAATTAATGGGGGATAATAGCCTTTATTGCTCCATATCCCACAAAACCCGAACTGAACTGATATACAATTCATAAGTAGTACCTAAACTTCCGCAAGGCAGGCGAAGAAACATAGAGAAAATAGATAATTATGTGAGTTGTTTTTTTACTGAGAATATTTATAAAAGTCCTCGTGCATCATACAAAATGTCACACGGGGGCTTACAGAAGTGAGCATGAAGCCCACATTACAAAAGAAAAAAGGAATTTAAAGTCATGAAGGATTACAATACAAACATTCCTGCCTTCTCCGGGATTCGAACCCAGGCCCTACGGCTCCGCAGTCAGCGTCACTAACCTCTATACCGGATGGGTGACTAATTATGACTGTGAAACGCCCTTTTTCTACTCTTTGATGATTTGCAGCTTAAGTGAGAGTGAAAATTTAAGATCACACAGAAAAATTAAAAAATAGACACTATAACTGTAATTTTTAAATACATATTTTCCCATACATACATTCATTTGTTAAATATAATTACATTAAATTACAATACTTAATTTTGTACTCATTCCGTATTTTTAAGTAAATTCAATAACTGGTAGGCTGACTCAATAACTCTAATGTATACACATTACGTTAGATATGTTAAAAAGTCACACAGAAATTATGATAAAATTAAAAACTACAGTGGGTGATCGGTTAACGAACACTTTCAAGAAAATTTTTTGTGTTTCGGCAACGAACACATTTTCGGATAATGAACAAAACGAATTCTAACGAACACTTCTCGACTCTGAAAAAAAAATTAATATTAAGCATTTGTTATCATTTTGCATACAAAATAAGATCACTGAAAGGAGAAATGTTTAAAGCATGCTTAGTATTGATAATTACTAAATGAAACTTGAATTAAAAATGAATTTAAAGGTAATTCAATAATTATTATTATGACTAAAATCAATACACACTTGAATACTAGAATTTCAATATGAATATCAATGTTTTCTGACAGCTGATAAGTTATGGGAGAGTGGATTTGCTGACATGGCAAATAAATTAAACGAATTCTTAATTTTTTTCAAACCGTGCAGACTATAAAATATAAAGGTGCCGATGACGCCCTACCGCCGTAAAAATACGTGAAATATGAGAAACGGACTAAAAATCGTTTTTCATCTCTCCTGTGTGAATTATGTTGCTTACCTATTAAACTTCAAAATTCTATTGAAAAAAAATTCCAATAGGATATTCATACACATTAGACCATCAGTTTCGGTTTTGATTTCATTTTCTTAGGGTCTCCAGAACGAATTAATCGATTTCACATAGAAGTCTATGGTGAATCGATGATCGGTTAACGAACAATTCGGATAGCGAACATAGTCTTGGAACGGATTATGTTCGTTAACCGATCACCCACTGTAATTTTAATACTACTAGGGAAGGGGGGCGGGCGGATCATGCACTTGGTACAAATTAACCAACGGTTCATACTCATTATTCAAAGTATAAAACTGTAATTTTCATGTACTATTGTGTGGCTTTTTTTTTAATATATTGTGTGAAAAGGTAAAAATAAATTTCAAGTCTTCATCTCTGCATTTTAATTTGTACTTCAATTTAGTGCTTCTTCCAAAATGATGTTCCTACACCTTTTCCTCCAAACTGAATCAATTGAATTTTTGTCTCGTCTTTGCTTCTACTCCTTGATAGAGCGACATACAATTGTTCATTGAGTAAATATTGTTTCTCTTTTGATATTAAGAGTTAAATTTCACAAATTGAGATTCGTGTTCACTCTTCGCATAAATTTGAAACCATAATATTGAACAGGATGTACAGCTTTTTTATTATTGTTCTCGTGTGTGAGATTCATAAATAAATTTAATGCATCATCACGAAAAACTTTTTTTTATATAGATAGAGATTAAAAATGTTAGTTATTTGTAACGTAATTATTTAGTTTTCAAAAAATTTGGTAAAATAATAGTTTAAAAAAATGTATTAAATATTATTTAATATATGATTATCACAATAAATTGCTTAAATCATGTATTTGCAATAAGCTTAGAGTTTGATTTAATTTACATTTGAATAGTTATTTTGCTTCATCATAGGTGTCGTTGCCGCGGTAGCCGAGTTGTATAGGTATCGGACCGTGATTTGCCTTGTCACGACTTCGAGCCCAGTACCACTAAAGACCCGCCGTGTAAGGCAGCGATACACGTTAAATCTGTCGAGAGCTGAAACGTTCACCCGTTGATGTTGTGTGGTAGTTAGGAGAGGGGGTGTCAGCTCAGGTGTCGTCCACGTCACTTGACCATGGTTCAAAATTACGTGGTCCGTCGCCAAAAGCCCTCATGCAGCTGAACAGGGCGACGTTAATATTCAATCAATCAATCATCATAGGTGTCGCTACCATTTAATTTGCTTAGATAATTATCTGATTTTTCTCAGTCCCCTAATTTTAACTCTGAAGCTTTTTTTCGAAAAATTTAATTTAAACTTTTCATATTCGTTTCATATATTTCACGTATAATGCATTATTGTCTACACTAACGAATATATAGTAAATTATTTTGCACACACATTTCAATATCTTTTATATTGTACTTCTATTCAATAAGCTTATTCAATAAGCATTTTTTTTTTTCATCTGAAAAAAAAATTGTCCCGTAGTATCATGACTAAATTTTAAAAGACTTTAATTAAAAAATATTGTATTTTTGGTTACCAAGAAAAGAATAAAAAAATTGTTAACTATAACTATTATTATTCTCACAATAATTAAGGTATTCGACTACGTTCGGAACCGTGATTTTAAAAAAGAGCATAAATGGATAATTTTCATGATATTTAGTGTCACTTAGATTAGAATACGTGTATAAAATTGTTTTAAGGACATTTTGCCAAAAAATATTTAAATTCAATATTTTGACAAAAAATTAACTAAAATAACCTTTCTTCAAAATGCTCTCCTTTTGTGAAAAATGCTTCTATTATAATAATATTTTGCCTGTGTATAGCTCAGACCTCTGTACAGAGGCTCAAATATCGGTTTTGAAAAGTTCACATTATTTTCAGAGTTACAACCCATTGAAATAATGATCGGCGTTTTTTTCTTTTCTCCCCTCAGTTGTAAAACATGGATAAACCCACTTCTAAGTTATATATTTCAAAAATTTTAGTTGAGCCTCTGTACAGAGGTCTGGACTATATACAGGCGAAATATTATTATAATAGAAGCACTTTTCATAAAAGGGGAATATTTTGAAAATGGGTCATTCTATGTTCATTTTTTCTCAAAATATTGTACTTCAGTAATTTTTTTATTGTAATACTATTCTTAAAACAATTTTACATACATTTTCTAATCTAAGTGGCACTAGATATCATAAATATTATCCATTTATACGCTTTTGCAAAATCTCGGTTCCCAACAAAGTCAGATACCTTAAACACGCCTGCGTTTTTTTTAAATCTCATTGTGTGAAAATGTAAAAAAAAAAATACATAGAACTGTGGAATGTACCGACAGCAATTAAAATTCCATGCACTTTGAGCTAAGTGTAAGAAATGTATGCTTAAAAAAAAAGGTTAAAAATTTGCCATCCATTGTAAGCTTCAACGTTTCACATTCAACGGACAGCTATAATTTGCATCCGCTTTTTGATACTGCAGGGCACAGCTGTCTCACATCGAAGCTGAGGGTTCAAACGGAACACGTTCTCGAATTAACGTATCTGGAAATGATTCTATGTCTGTTATGTCGGAGAAGAATCATAAAAAAAAAGACGTGTTGCGCTTTTAGGTTTACGTGCCAAAGCGTTTGTTTGATAATTATATGCTAAACGTATCACGAGTGATTGAAGTAGTAGTGTTTAAAGGCATGCAACGGAAGAGAGAGAGAGAAAATTAAAAATAACGTAAGTTTTAACCAGATGTATTTCTGTTTTGGTTCTGAGACTGAATCGTTCAGTTAATTGAGCTGTTGATTTCGAAGAGGTGCGAAGTAGATTTCTTTTTGTTATTCTTGAAAGAAATTGCATTATTTTGTAAGGAAAAAAAACCTGCATGCGTTACTACAGTGAATATGACCTGTGATTATATTATTATTATTTTCTATGCATGAAGGAAATAAAACTAAAATACCTAAGAGGTTTTTACCTTTTTGAAAAAAAAATTTATAACATGCCAGACGAATAAAACCCTTAAAAAATATACCTTAGACAGGGGTTGGCAAACTGGGGCCTTGAAGGTTGGGCTCTTCATGTCTTCTGCCTCTATTAACTATTAAAAAAAGAATTATGCCTACTAAAAAAAGTTGTTTTCCTTCCTCTTTTTCCTTTATAATTATTCAGTGAAAAAATTTACCTGTTTTTCATATAGATTTAAATATTTTATTGGCTTATGATAGTTATTTAAGATTACTATTTCTACATTAAATTATTTTCCATTAACACAGCTCTCTGAGAATCAGTGTATTACAATTAGTGTTAAAGCAAAGCTTCTCTCAAATTTTCAGTATTTGCGACCCAATTTTCAATTATAATTTTCATCGTACCTCCCCCTCCCCCTCAACATAATAACAATGTATTAAATTCAATAATAATCTAGTTTGCCGTAAAGCTACAATACGACTTTAATTATAAACCGTACTAATTATCAAGATAAGTATTAAATTTTGTATATAATTTTATAATATATGCCCATGCGGTCACTTGTAATTATTAAACTTGTTCTTAACTTAGTGTTGTTAAATTGATTATGAAATGCTTTGTACAGTACTGATACATTTTTACACACTGATTACATCAGTGTAAATGTGTATTTTATTTTATATTACGTCTGAATGTATTTTGTTTTCCTTACAGTAAGCTAATAATTTTTTTAATCATTTGTCATTTGACTTTTCAATATGCCCCCGTGTAGGATTATCACGCCTCATTAAGGGGGCTCGCCCCGCAATTTGAGAAACGCTGTTTTGAAGCAATAAAAATGTATTTTATTGGCAAAAATGCTGCCATGCCTTAAAGTTATTTACAGAAAGGATACTTAATTACATAAATGTGTTCGAGAGCGCTCATGATTCCACAAGACATACCCATAAAACCCCAAAAGAAGTGATTAAAACATATTCCACGTATTTTTGAGAAGATTTCACGGATTAACAAAAAGTGTGTTGGAAATAACTTTTGTACTCAAGAACAACCAAAATCAATTTTAATTATTAATGCAAACATAAAATTTTAGAAAAGCACTTATGGTGTTATTGGTACAGAATTTAATTCATGAAGCTTGAAATTTAAGTTCTCAAAAAAAAAACATGATTTTTCACAATGATTGTTCTACATTGAGCCACAGAAGTAAAAATATCTTCCATAGTTCTAAGTTTGTGAAGAAATGTGTGAAATATTAATTTGAATAAAATTAAATCCAAATATTATAAGAAAATATTAATGGGAGCACGAGAATATACTGATCGCGAGAGCACACTTCGCTCCTGCGAAAGTGTTAGTATATAAATAATTTAAGTACACTTTAATAGTAAGGCTCTCTCTTTTAGGCTCGTTGATGGGGTTTTTCAAACGGGGTTGGATTGGTAATTACCATTGCAGACCTAGTATATTTTCCGGGGATCTGGTATCACTTTTTAGGGTGACACCATATAGGTAGATATCAATTGCCACCATGTAATTTTGGAGCCCAGTTTCCTCCCCAGCAAAAACACCTGAGCTCTGACGATGTGATATTGTGCTCGGAATTTAATTTTTCCAAGAGCATCCATGCCAAACAGACACTCTAAAGATCCTCACTATGCTGCATGAACGTGCGACATAGATGCTGTCGATTTTCTGAATCATGAAAATCCACGGACTTAGACTGGAGTCGAACCCGTAAACTTGGACGTACAAGGCCAGCTACTAACCAACCATGCCACACAACCGACTCGTTCACAGTTTAGTTATCTTGTTTCAATTACAAATTGGCTCTTGTATCTCGAAGGTTTGCCGACTCCCGCCTTAGGGTAATAGTTTTTACGGATAGCAATATATTCACTTCTTTAAGGTTTATATAAAACTCATCTGTGGCAGTACAATTTTTTTTTTTTTTTAAGTTTAAAATCAAGAATACATGGCGAGTTCTTGGATTTAAGATGTAATTTGTTTTATTCAAGTATGATTGAAATAAACATTAGTCTTCTAATAATCCAGAATTTATGGAAAATTAGAAAAATCTTGGATAAAACAAATCCTTTAAACAATTATGTATACATATCAGTAAACTTGTTTGCTTCGTCTTTTCAATAGTTTTCACCGAATGGTTTGCGTAGATTTCTTAGGACTAGTTTTCCCACACTGTCTTCCGAATGTTCTAATTTTAAATCAAGGCTCTTCAAACGTTTTTTAGCGTACCCCTAAAACGAAAATAATTATAAATATAAGAAGTACCCCAATATAATAATGACCCATTAAATAAGTATAAAAAGTACCCCAATATAATAATGACCCATTAAATAAGTATAAGAAGTACCTCAATATAATAATAACCCATTAAATAAATATAAAAAGTACCCCAATATAATAATGGCTCATTAAATAAGTATAAGAAATACCTCAAAATATAATAATAACCCATTAAATAAATATAAAAAGTACCCCAATATAATAATGACCCATTAAAAATAAGCATAAGAAGTTCCCCATTGTTGTGTGTGTGTGTGGCCCAACAAAGAGGATATCTATAACAAAATACAGAGAATATTTTCTCTATATTTGGTTTTCTGACTATCTTGTCAGGCTGCAAAAAAAATTTTAAAAAATTCTTTCTGGGCCGCTAGTTGCCCCTCCCCCCTCTAATATACGTGCATCTAAAGAAACAGGCTGTAGATTAAAATTAAATTATATTAAATACTACGCTTTGTATCTGTTCAACGCCTAAGACACTGAAAACAAAAGGAGTAATATATCAAGATTTCCTGATAGTTTGGATTACTGGTTTGAGTGTCGAATATCCAATCAATATCATTGGATATTATTTAATTTTCTCCTCCCAAAAGTCTTCAAAAAAGGTTAATTGAATGAAGCGTAGTATAGTTTGTCTCCCCACCAATACGCCGTAAAAGTAAAGTTCCAAGCTTCGATCTAAGTGGGGCTCCCCCCCACCTCTTTCTACGAAATGAATGCGGGATTTTTTCTAATCCTAGTTGAAGCATGAAAATGAAACATGTAATATTTTTAAAAAATAGGCTTAGAGCGAAAGAGAAATCCTACACTAAAATTAAACAAAATGTTGAAAAGAACTAATTTTTATACATCTTACAATATGTAAATAGTATAATTATCATTAGCAATATTGCAGTGAATTTAAAAATAAAAATCTATTTTTGTAAGCGAATCAAAATAGCAATGAGCAAAAAGTTCTGTTAATCACATTATTTAAATATACTTTGAGTCTAAAAAGAAAATTAAAACAATTAAAAATTTAAAAGAACAAAATTAAGTAAACAGGTATTAAGAAAAAGTTACATTAAATAAATTAAATACACGAACACAAAATATAATTAAGAAGACTTACCTTGCAGCAGCACCGAATATATTTGTACAAAACTACTATACAATGACAAAAGAGCTAGTATAAGCTAGAGATTATGTGATATAAATTAAATATTATTTGATTAAATCCATTCCTCTCTTCCCAATCAACTACCTGTCTTACTATTCATTTGCTTTAATTAATTCATGGATAGAATTGAATATTGTTAAATTACAACAGTGCTTCTCAAACTTTCAATATACGCGACCCACTATTCAATCATCATTTTCATCCCGCACCCTCCATATAATAAAAATGTATTGAATTCAATAATACGCTATACTTTGATACTAAAGCTACAATACGACTTTAACCTCTTATGTGCCACCGACGTATATAAACGTTTCGCTCAACCAAAGCATTAGTTTTCTGGACGCATATATACGTCTTTCCGAAGCGCGATCTTTTCTGTGGAGTGCTATCCATAAAATTATTCCGAAGGCTTTGGAATGGAATGAAAGGACCTTGACAGTGTTTACGAAGGATTTACTTATTTCAGAGGATTTTTGCTTATTTATTCCTATTCTCCTTCCCCTAAAAAAAACATCAAAATACGCTGGTCTACGTGGAAAACAGTGGCATTGGGGAGCGAATTGCGTAACTTTTAATCGGACTTTAAGAAATTAATTATAAACCGTACAAATTATCAAGATAAGTGTTAATACAAGCCCATGGGGTCACTGATAATTATCAAACTTGTTTTAAAAACTTGTTTTAAACTTGTTAAATTAATAATAAAATATACATTGTACACAGTACTGATACATTTATAAGTGTATTATATCAGTGTGCATGTGTAATGTATTATATCAGAAAGTTTTTTTTTTGTTGTTGTTTTGTTTACTTTCAGTAAATTAATAATTTTTTAAATAACCTTTTGTTTTCGATTTTTCAATATGCTCACGCCCCCCTTGTAGAGTTGTCTCGCCTCCCAACGGGGGTGCGCCTCACAGTTTGAGAAACGCTGAATTACAACCAAAATTCACAAAGCCGGATCGGGTCTTCTGAAAAAATTACCTATGATTTTAAGTGCGAATTTTAAAGTAGATTTTTCAAAAGATAAATCAAAAACTTAAGTTGATTTTTTTAAATGAAAATTCAATTTAATTATGTCAAATGATCCAGATGAAAGCACGACAAAGTACGGAACAACGCTTGATGGAGTTTATTTATAGACATTTAGATAAAATTTTGAACTAAAGTATTTATAACCTATTTCAGCTACCATAAGCCAATTGTTTTCTTCTTAGAATATAATTAATTCACAAATATTATTGTATATTTCACACAAAAATATTACTTTATGAGTACAGACATATGAATAAATAATTTTATAGGACAGTACTAAAATCCCCCTTTTTTTTATTCTCATCTAATCCCTGAAATAACAATACAAAATTTGAAGCAATCACTTCTATCGTGTGGTCATAAGCACACACACTTTTTTTTGTAATTTTTATTTCTTTTTACACAACATCTTATTTGTTTCAACATTAATAATATCAATAGAAGTATTATTTAGCGCCACAGAATTTTATTCAAATCTGTAACATTTTAAGAAAAAAATAATAGTTTTTAATAAGAAAAATAAAAGCTTTTTTTTTAAATATCGAATTAAATTAACTGAAAGAATTAAATTTCTGTGAGAGTTAAAATCAAACAGTAAACTGTTGCAAAATGTTTACTTTTTAAATCGTATATTTATTTGTTTAATTAATTAATTAATTTTTTTTCATTTCTATTAACTTTTTTCCTTTGCAATTTTTTGAAATTTATCACTTTGAGCCAATATGTTTCAAGATTTTGTAAAGTGTTTCTAAAAAGTTGATTTAATATTTATGATGTAGAATTTTAACATCTATAAAATTAAGATCATCTTACTTATAGTATATATTTTATATATTTTTTTCAAACATTTGGCTCTTTTTTAGAGCAATTGTTTTTTAATTTATTCATTGATACATTTACATACTAGACCAATGAAAGATATGCTTTTCAAATATGTGTAATTTCCTGTGAAGAGTCACTAAAAAAAATTTTTTTTCAAAGGCGCTAATCAGTTTGGTTGATATAAAATTAATTTTAAAATAGTCTCATAGAAAAACTTTCGTGCTGCCATCTACAGCTGAAACCGAACAACAAAACACTAACCATAATTAAAATTTATTTCAAAAAAAAATTTTTTTTTTTTTGCTTCAGAAGCATGTTTTTTTTTTTTTTCGTGTAATCCTCATTCCAATTTTTTGAAATTCCTTTGGCTTGTTATTAATTCAGAGAAGAAAAATATTACATTCTTGAATTGTGAGACATCTGTATATTTTTCTTTTACCGCTAGATAGCACCACCAGCACTGAATCATTTTAATTGTCATCAACAATATGCAATATTTATATTAATATCATTCCTTAGCTAATTACATTATTGCGTAGCTAAAGTAAACATAAAATTGAATTTTCAAATTGTAAATTATTCATGGATACTCTAGTGTTACAAATCACACTTACGCATAAAATTACGTTTTAAGCACTGATACTTAAATAAAAATATACAAATATTTTCTTTTTATAAGTTACTTTAGAAATGCATATATAAATATATTCAAATTAGTTCCCTTAGTTAAATCTTTTTAAAAATTGAGAATAATAAGTTCAATGACGTGTTGTAAATTTATTTTAAACTCTAAATCTCTAGAAGTACTAAAACTATTAGTATTAAAAAATACGTACAAATTTAAACAATTCAAAAGTTTTGGAATATATTGCAAAATAATTTTTCAAATAATCAATATTCCTTTTTTAAATTATTCGTAATGGTTCAGGAAGAGTTGAACGAAAATCATAGAATTTGAGTTTCACATTAAACAAAAGTAAATAAATTATAGAGTAAAAGTATCAGAAATATGTTTCAAAAAAGTTAATTTTAATTTGAAAACGATTTGATTTTGGAATTATAATTGAAAATGTTTTTTTTTTAATATTATTCTTTGGTAATTTCGTTTTCATTTATTTTTCATAAGTTTCTAGAGTACGTTCAACACATGTCATCGTGTTTATACAGGATACTTGAACCATTTCCACATTTTCTTAAGAAACCTGGATCCCACACTCACAATGCATTAAATTTAAAAAGTAAGAAAAAATATTGAAACATGTAACAACTTTTAAAATTTAAAACTATTTGATCAAACTTCTCTTAGATCATTGCTTTTTTAATGTTCTATAATATTAGCAAATAAATTAATATTGATAACCTCTTATATAGAGATACGTCGTTACTCGCTGAGTATTTCATAATGTTGTAAGAATATGTACTGTTTACGTATATAAATTATTGATATCTAAGTCATAGTATTAACCGTTTGATTGTTTTGAAAAACGTTTTTAAAATCTCCTCTTAATTTAAAAAGGACCAGAGATCTAAAAAATAATTTCTTATACTTCTTAAATTCAAGAAGCACTTTTTACGCTCCTATTTAACCCCCTCTCCTAACGTGGCTTTCTGCTAAATTCATTTTTACTCATAAAAATAAACATACTTCTGAAATTTCAGGTACGTATCTAATAGATCAAAAACAGAATTTTTTTTAATCTATAAGCCTCTTAACTCCTTTGAGAATCGATGTCGGTTTGACCAATCCTTAGCGAATCTCAATTCAACAAAAGAAACATGCATACGAAATTTCAACTTAATAGGTAAAATAATTAAAAAAAGGGGACTATTTAACTATAACGCCTCTTAAGCCCTCGCTGCCTCTACTTGGAGAAGGGGGTCGATTTTTACAAAATCCATTTTATCGTATTTCTTCCCCCCATGACAGAAAGATGCCTACTAAATTTCAAGTCTGTATGCCAAGTAGTTGAAAAATATGAATATTTTTCTCTAACACCTCTTGTCCCCGCGATGCCTCTTAGAGATCAATTTTCGCAAAAACCTTTTTTTGTAATGAACTTCTACTCCATGAAAGGAACGCGCCTACCAAATTTCAAGTTTGTACGTCAAAAAGTTCAAAAACAAGTATATTTTATAACACCCTTTAAGCTATCTTAGTGCCCCTTGGGGGTTTGATTTTCATAAAATCCGTTCTTAGCAGATCTTTACTCTGTGACAGGAACATAGTTACCAAATTTCAAATCTGTATGTCTAAGAGTTCCCGAGATATCGTGATAAGTGAGTGAATTGTTTTTCTCCTTTAAATATAGAGATATCAATAATAATATTGATACACCGCTGGCCACACAAAATGCAACAAATCCTGGAGGAAGCATGCAAACCATGTGAAATTTACATCATGTGCTGGCGGTGATTAAATATGCAAATCATTAGCATAAAAACACAGACGCACATCATGGGTGACCGTAGCGCCACCCGCAAGCGCTATATAAGGGGAGAACAGATTGGTGATTTGAAGTACGGTATTATTTTTCTCACGTTTTTTTTTTTCTTTTTGCATAAGCTATTTACCTATACCTACTGAAAAACATCGAGCCTTTGACCAAATTTCTGAATACAACCGAGGAAGAGTAATAATCTATAGGGATTGTGGATTATTCAGGGAAATCAATCAACGTGTTGGACGAAACTAAGCAACTGTGATGCGAATCCATCATCGTTGAAAGCAGGAGGAAACGACCGACCGACGGGATCGATCGCACCCACTTCGTTGCACCACTGCCCGTGATGACAGGTGGATTGTGCAAATGGCAGTGATGGATCACGCAGCCACATCACGAACTATAGCACAACAGATTCAGTCTTTTATGCATTCAGTGTCCACTCGTACTATACGACACCATTTTTAGCAAAGTGGAACGTCCGGAAGGTGTCCAATGCTTCGTTTACCTTTGACTGGAAACCACATTCCAATGGTGCGATAAATTGTGAGACATGGACAACGGAATGAAACAACATTGTGTTTATTGATGAGTCCCGCTTCTGCTTGCAAAATTACGATGGTCGGATTCGAGTTTGGAGACACCGTGGTGAGAGGCTACTGAACTGTTGCGTTACTCATCGCCACACTGGTCCTGCACCCAGTATCGTAGTTGCAGGTGGTATTGGATTTCACTGCCGCACCCCTCTAGTACGCTTTGTCGGTACACTAAACAGCCCGCGCTATGTCTCTGAGGTGTTGGAACCCGTGATCTTCCCATACATTCAGCGCTTTCCATTAGTCATATTCCAATGTGATAATGCGCGAACACACGTGGCACGCAATGTTCAAGATTTCTTCTTTACCCATCAGATTGAATTACTTCCTTGGCCTGCTTGTTCTCCCGATCTATCCCCAATCGAAAACGTGTGGTTCATGCTTGCACAATGACTGTCCCGGGATACACTACTCGCCGCTACACCGGATCATCTTTGGCCATATGGGGAAGCCGCATGGACTGCCGTACACTAAGAAAATATCCAAAGCCTCTTTGATTCTATGCCGAGGTGTGTGGCAGCGATGATAGCCAACAATGGCGGCAGCACTAACTACTGATTTTGTCATTACCAAGAGGCTTTCATTTCAATCGTTTGATCTTTGTACAACATGTTATCTGCGAAATAAATTTCACTGTGATATCTCTGGCTTTTCTTCTTGTTGCATTTTGTGTAGCCCGCATTGTACATTGTATGATGTGTTTCTTTTTTTGTTACTGAATTAAAATTTCTGTATTATTATATTCAAAGTAAAAACTTATTGTGGAGGTTTGTTACCGTAAAAAAAAGAATAAATCACTACAAATACTCAAGTGTATGTAAACTTTGCGCAATGCTTATGGGGTCGCACAAAACTTTTGTACAGAAAAATGGGGATGTCACCCAAAACAGTTTAAGAACCCCCTGATCTATAACATTGTTATAAATCATTATTCCCAAAGTTGTTCTTGCGTGTGCCCTTGGTGACTGCTGAGGAGAATTGTGGCAAATAGAAATTAATTTAAGGGGGCATGAACAACTTTAGGAATGTGAGTGGGAACTCACTCATATCATGAAAGTTGGCTATGTTTTGGTCTATAATCGCTGAGTTTGGGCACCAGTAGGTTCATCAACTTCCATACTGACCCTTCCCCTTGAAAACCTCTTATACCATTCAAACACATGTGCAGTAGACAAAGTTTCCTCTCTATAAGCTTTGGTTAATATTTGAAATGTTTTCATGGCTGATTTCTTAAGTTACACAAGGAACTTGATACTGATTCGACATTTTTCAGGCAGAACACAGTTGCACATTGTAACAACCTACTATAGGTTATTGGTGTTTGAGAGTTTGAGCAAAGATCAGCCGTAGCAAGTTTTATACGCAATTTTATGTATCTATTTTACTTAATCAAAACAACTAAAGGTAGGAAATGCACTTAGTAAATGATTAGAAGAGCAATCGCGCGGCTTAAGGCTACTAACATATAATTAAAGATTATTTAACTTATTCTTGGAGCATTCTTGACTCCTACGCATCAATTCTGTGTAAATATCTTACTTAAATATGCGACCTCCGGTCGTAAATCGTGTTCACAGTTTAATCACTTTTAATCTGCAATTATCAACTATCGACCGTTTATCGACTATCCGTTGACTATCATCGCGGAACTAAATGCCAACGCTTAAATAGAACAACTCATTTAAATAAATCACGTCTTCTTCTTAGAAGTAAAGTTTTCAACAGAACTTACAGTTAAAAATAATAATTTTACCCAAGAGGATTGATGGAAGATTCGTTGATAGACCCGTTACAAAGTATTAACTCAACGACGCAGTACTCCCAATTGCCGTGATCGATTAAAGCTAAACTGGCCACATGGATAGAGGAGGCACGTTGGATATCATCACCAAAACAAAGTGGCCAACTCCACTCTTTTTTCAAGCCTCACACTTAGTCCCGTTTTTTTTTATTGGGTGTGTGTCACACCTTGTATATAATGCTTATCAATATAATTTTCCTTTTCAAGACATCAAAGTTAAATTTGTAATTCTTCTGTAATGCATTAAGGTATCCGACTACGTTCGGAACCGAGATTTTGAAAAAGCGTATAAATGGATAATATTTATGATATTTAGTGTCATTTAGATTAGAAAATGTATATGAAATTGTTTTAAGAATAGTATTACAATAAAAAATTATTTAAGTACAATATTTTGACAAAAAATGAACATAGAATGACCCATTTTCAAAATATTCTCCTTTTGTGAAAAATACTTCTATTATTATAATATTTTACTTGTATATATCTTAGACCTCTGTACAGAGGCTCAACTAGAATTTTTGAGATATATTACTTAGAAGTGGTTTTATCCTTGTTTTACGACAACAGAAGGAAGAAATTTTAAGAAAAAACGCGATAATTTATTTCAGTTGGTTGTAACTCTGAAAATTATGTGTATTTTTAAAAAAAAAATAGTTCAGACTCTCTGGAGAAGTCTTTACTTTATACAAGCACACACACATACACACAGAGTATTGTTTTTTTAGAGGCATTTTTTATAAAAGGAAAACATTTTGAAAAAAAGTTATTTTAAGTTAATTTTTTGCCAAAATATTGTATTAAAATACTTTTTGCTGTCAAAATGTCCTTAAAACAATTTTATACATGTATTCTAATCTACGTGATTAAAAATATCATGAAAATTATCCATTTATACGCTTTTTTAAAATCATGGTTCCGAACGTAGTCGGATACCTTAAAGTAGAGCTCTGAATAAAATATGAAATGAATGAGTTATGAACTGAACTATAATACATTGGTACTGGGCTGTTTCTGCATGTTCTCATTTTCTCTTTTTACGCACAGTCCTGGGATTTAACAGAAGCATCTTGTGTGTTTCTAATTCTTGATTAGAAGAGAAAGGCAATGCGTTCAAACAGCACGCTAAACATGAAAGTATACGCTTGAAAGATATGCCCAAACTTGTCAAGAAATATGCTAATTTGTGTTAAAACCGAGATAGCTCAGAGGTAAAAAAAGATTATGTAGTGAACTGGATTGTATTTGTTTACGATATCCCGTTTTTTGCTGTATATACTTAAGGTAACCGACTATGTTAGGAATCGTGATTTTGCAAAAGCGTATAAATGGATGCTATTTATGATATTTAAAATCATTTAGATTAGAAAATGTATATAAAATTCTTTTAAGAATATTATTACAATAAAATATTACTTATGTACAATATTTTGACGAAAAATGAACATAGAATGACCCATTTTCAAAATAGTCTCCTTTTGTGAAAAATGCTTCTATTATAATAAGATTTTGCCTGTATATAGCTCAGACCTCTGTACAGAGGCTCAACTAGAATTTTTGAAATATATTACTTAGAAGTGGTTTTATCCTTGTTTTACGACAACAGAAGGAAGAAATCTTAAGAAAAAAACGCCGATAATTATGTTTCAATTGTTCGTAACCCTGAAAATAATGCGAATTTCTCAAAAATAATAGTTGAGCCTGTGTATAGAGGTTTGAGCTATATACAGGCAAAATATTATTATAATAGAAGCATTTTTCACAAAAGGAGAACATTTTGAACAAAGGTTATTCTAAGTTCATTTTTTGCCAAAATATTGTATTTAAATAATTTTTTTGACATAATGTCCTTAAAACCATTTCATACATGTATTCTAATCTAAGTGACACAAAATATCATGAAAATTATCCATTTATGCACTTTTTTAAAATCACGGTTCCGAACGTAGTCGGATACTTTAAGGAAATCAGATTTTCGAATACCTTTACGTGCCTTTTATGAAGTAAATAAACTGTTACTGATCTGAAATTTGATTTCTGCACTTTCATGTCAAAATAAGAAATCAAAGCTTTGAATATGTAGCAAGGAGATAATAAGGGAGATCTGATCAAATCCCCAATGTAGAGGATTATTTCACGGAAGCTGTTAAAATAGCTACTCTGTGGGGTAGTTTCCTTAAAGAAAGTACGTGATTTGATCAAATACTTTAACTGTTTTTTTTTAGTGGTAAGATGAAATAAACAAGACAGAGGACTCGCGCAGCTCTACCTTTCACTCGTTGCACTCCTTTTTTTTTTAACTTACCGTTCCCCCACCAGTGTCCGTGCAGGGCCGCGCTTTTGACGTGACGCACACTGAAACGTGCTTTAGGAGAGATTTATGTATTCAAAGTTGATAAAACTTTGAATTATTGCATCTACATTAAGGGGACACAGTACGATTCAATTGACCAAAAAATCAAATTTAATTTTTTTAGCCTAAATTTTTTTTATGTACTTTCTTATAAACTCACAAAATTTGAAAGCTCTAAACTTAAAAAATGCAGAACTATGATAACTTTCACGTTAGTTTTTATTCACATCCCTACGGCAAATCAAAACTTTTAAACTGACTTATATCTCAGAAAGATAAAATAACTAGTTTATCTTCATTTAAAATGCTAAGGTTTTTTTCTATTAAGCCTAATGCTTTGAATTTTTTTTTACCTATTGCTAATGGTACATGTAACAAAAGTTGGTATGCATTTTTGAATCAAAGCAATATTTATTTTTTAAAAAATAACTGAACTCAGAATTTATACATTTTTTTAATTAATTTTCAATAAACATTCATAAAAAGTAGTATTGTACGAATACCAATCACCTTAACGCAAAACCCATACCAACTTTTATTATACATAGTTTGACGTACTTGTAAATCAAATTTCATGCGTGTACGTAAATGTTTGTAGGAGGAGTAGCATTTTAAAATCACTTCACAAATTTTAAGTTTTTTCCTTAAAAAATTACATGTCTAGCTTTTTATGAAATTTTGAGCACAAAATCTGTTTAACATAGTATACATACATAGGAGGCAACCAAAATAATTTTAAAAAACCTTAAATTAAAATTTTGTGCGTAAATCGTACCATGTACCCTTAAAATGGGTTGAGATACAGAAAAAAAATCAAACTCTGACCTGATTTGTATCTGAAGAACAGTTTAATGAAACTATCATTACGTTTTTGAGCAAACGGCATGAGAGAGAACAACCTTTGTTGGACTCACTAAAGAATAGAAGCTATCACAGTCATTGGGTAATTTAAATTAGCTCCAATACTTAAACTACAACGGACACATAAACAGTATTATTATGGAAAAAAATAGGATGTTATGGAGGTAGGTTCTAAAAGATCTTTGATTTTGAATAGAAAGCTTGGCTCCGATTCATTAAGGAAAATCGAAAACTTTTACTACATTCTTCGAGAAACCCATCGGTCAGCTGGCTACGTAGGAAGAGATAAAATGCTGTATGGTATGAAATAAAAATAACTGATACTTCAGATGTACTGGAGTTTTGAAAGCAATTCACGGTATGTCAATCTAAAAAAAAAAAAAAAGAAAAAGAATCGTTTTCGGGGCAATTGTATCTAATGACTTCAATCATCGTGACCATGTCCATTTAGTTGACTTATAATCGATCTCAAATAGGAATTACAAATGGTCATTACATTACCAGGACCAACAGATTGCGTGATTTCTTTTTATTTCATGAAAACTGCCGGTTTTATGTAAAGAAATTACTACTAGTAGCATTTCTGAAGAGAGTACTACTTTTTTTAGTTTTAATTCCCTTAAATTGTTGGTGTTGCTGAAAATAAACCAAAGTATAAAACTATTTATCATTTTTTTTAATATTTTTTCGAACTACATTTGTATTTATTTCAAATCTCGCAAGCGTACAACCTTTTTTAAGTTTCAGCAGTAAACCCAATTTATTTCTGCGAGTAAAGCAAACCCTCATAAAATAGCCAGTTAACGATCGATTCTTTGATCCATTGTTATCTTCTATCACCCTTTCATTTTTAGCTAGCTTCAATGAACACATCGTTTTTACTTTACAAGAGAGAGCGGAATTAACATAAAACACTCCATTCCGAAATCGTTTCGAGTCTTCTGATCGAAACAAAGACATTTAAAAAACTGGTTTTCGGAACCTCTTTGACAGCCTTTAGTGGGTCTCTCTCGCCTACTTCCTGCAAAAATTGGGGTCACAAGGTTTGAGTGAGGAAATGTTTCCGATTATCTGTCTAAAAGATGCTGTATACTTCCTGAGATCGCTTTTTCACCTACTTTCACTTTTACGAAATTGCTTCATGCTTTCATATTTGGCTTGTTATCTCTTCTGCGCTTTAATTCTTCACTTACCCGAGATAAAAAAGTTAAATACTAATAGAGCTGACAAGTGCACGTTCCAGGTTGTATTGTACGAAATAAAAGCATTTACAACCATGCATGATGTTTCAGCATTGCATATAATAGTTAATGACAAGCAGTAAATTATTATTACTGTGTCGAATATATCAAGTTAAATTATATTGTTCACAAATTAGAAGAAACACATTTTATGATTTTAAAAATAGTAGAAGTATTCGAAATAAATTGATAATATATAATAGATCATAAAAGGGGGACCTGAATTCATGGTACGAACTTTAAGGGTAACAATCATTTATTGTATAGGAATGTATACGTATGTGACGCGGTGAGGCACAAACACAAAAAATAGGAGACGAAAGGAAAGTTGAAGTGATATTGAAAGCTTCATTGACAGATGTAATGCTTACGATAGCTGTTCGAAATTGCGTCTGCCAGTAGCAGTACATATTTGACAGCGTCGGTGGAGCGATTGCCGTACGCGTTCAAAGATGCAAGTATTTTACGCTCACGTGCAGCAGCTTCGAATATTCGAGCAACGAAATTCATATTTGAGTCAGATGAAGTCGCATAAACATAAACAAGATTCTTCAGATGTCCCCGTAAAAGTAATCGGAGCTTGATAAATCGGGTGATCGGGGTGGCCAAGCGACTGGTCTACCACGCCGAATCCATCGCGCCCTAAAGGTGCCATTCTGATAAGTGTTCACATCAGTGTTGAAAAGGACTTATGCCCCATCATGCTGAAACTGCACAACGGTTATCAATGGCGATCGGAATATCTTGTCATTCTTAACCGCATATACGTAATCCAGATAACATTCGCCACCAACCGATAATTCCATTTTTCTTTTCTTTTATTTCCCTTGTCTGCGACTCACCGCGTCACTTGCGCCCATACTTTCTATACAATAAATGATTACTACAATGTCCTTATCTACCCAAGGGAACATGTTACGATTTAAGAAAAAATTTTTAGGATTTTCAAAATTTTTGATTGTTTCCTATGTGTGTATACTATGTAAAACAGATTTTGTGGTCGAAATTTCTTAAAAAGCTAGCCATTTTTTTTAAGGAAAAAAAAAATTGTGAAGTGAATTTAAAATGCTACTCCTCCTACAAAAGTTTGCGTACACGTGTGAAATTTGATTTACAAGTACGTAAAACTATGTATAAAAAAAGTTGGTATGGGTTTTGCGATAACATGATTCGTATTTGTACAATACTTCTTTTTATGAATGCTTATTGAAAATTCCTTAAAAAATGCATAAATTTTGAGTTCAGCTATTTTTTTAAAAATAAGTATTGCTTTGATTCAAAAATGCATACCAACTTTTGTTACATGTACTATTAGCAATAGGTAAAAAAAAATATTCAAAGCATTAGGCACAATAGAAAAAAAAAATCCTTAGCATTTTAAATGAAGACAAACTAGGTTTTATCTTTCTAAAAAGTAAGTTTAAAGTTTTGTTTTGTGCATAGGGATATGAAAAAAAGCGAATAAAAGTTATCATAATTTGCTTTTTTAATTTTTTAGAGTTTCAAATTTTTGGAGGTTATAGAAAGTATGAAAAAATTTTGGCTAAAAAAATTAGATTTTATTTTTTGACCAATTTTTGTCAATTGAATCGTATTGTGTCCCCTTAAAGTTAGTACCATGCATTCGGGACTTCCCTGTATAAAATTCACTATGACTTTGTACGGAGATTTTATATTTTCTTTTTTTTTAAATGTATATATTTCAACGGATCGAAATTTTTTTTCAAAATTTCCAAAATCTACCTACTTGAACTAACAAAAAGATGTTTACTGTTACCCCCTCTACACAATGACACCAGACTCAATCTCATGATACGCTGACCTTGAGATCATGACCAAAAACACTAGGCTACCGCTGTGGCGAGAGGAGAGAGGTGTACAAAAACGAAAATTCAAGAACAACAAATGGATGCGTTTTCAATCCAATGTTTATTATGGGGGACGTTTGGCCCCGCTGATTACGAAGAGAAAGGCCCCCCTCTCCCAAGAAACAATAATGGACTGTTCTAGCGAGGTTTTTACATAACCCTTTTTTTGGCATATTTAACAAAGCCGACCCCCAACAACCGCAGCCACCCGTTTATACAAAAAGTTAAACGTAAAATACCATAGCTTGAAGGAAATATAAGATATTTTTAAATATTAAGAAAATAATATTAGTGAAAATTTTCAAAATATATTAATGTAAGACCAACATTTACCCCTTCCCGGTTTTTCCCCAGCTTTAGTTGGGGAGGCAAATTTCCATCCCGACTCATCCCCAGGTAGCTCGCACTAAAAAAAATTGACATTCTTTCCCATATTATTTCACATATGCTTTGTATGGTTTCGAATAATTGAAAAAAAACCATTCGGTGGAATTTTCTAAAAAAAAAGAGGACGCCCTTCTGCTACCCCCCTCCCTCATCCTCTTCCTCATGATTGTCTGAAAGACACTTTGTTGACTACATTCCTCCAACAAAGAAGAAAACTACTCCAACACGACAGAGTATTATTTGCAGCTCAAAGAGAGACAGTAAAGGGAAGAATGTAAGAAGAGTAACAAGATTATACTATCCAGATTGCAATGCTGGATTGTGTGTAGTACCTGTGTTTTCGAATTTATCATACACGATCAAAGTTTGATTAGTAATTTCATAACCATTTATTTAAATGCAAAAGATGTAAATAAAATGTGTTTTTCAAGATAAAGACTAGATATTCTAAGCTTTATAATTATAGTTAGTGTGAATTGACTCCAATGCCTAATGATTTCTGCCGTACAGAAGGACAACTCTTCAGGTAAATTTCTCATTTATTTAAGTATATTTTTTTTACATTAATTTTTAGGAAATTTCTCATGCGAAAGGTATTATTGTGTTCAAAAAGATATATGTGTTTGAAAATAAATATTTAAAAAAAATTGACAGTTTTTGATCCATAGTCCTTAAAAAAAAATGAACCTGGAAGGGGTTATAAGTAGGATTTTTACATTTAAGCTTCACATGTCTCTCTCACGCCAATCTTGCAAATTAAACTTATTTTGTTCACAAACCTTCATGTTACCCATTTTTGCTAGTTCATTTTTGGCATTATTTGGCGATTCTGATTCTCAGGTAAGATCCAACAACTTTAGGGCAACCCTACAAACAACGAGAAGTGAAAGTTATTCTTTCTCTTGAGGCTATAATGCGCTATTTCCTCTAAAGAAGTTACCGCTCTTCTGTTCCCCGTTTTATTTAAGGTGAGTGATACAATTATAACTCTCTGCACATTTTATTATCGCATTGTAATACAAATTTCTTTATTTTTTTAATTTGCTTAATAAATTATCATGTTTTAAAATGTTTGTATTGTTTAGATCAGTGATTCTCAACTATGTGGTGCGACACTTTTGTATGCCATTAAATTTGTTTTTAAATTATTAATTATGCTCTGATGGGGAAAAAAAACGGGAACCAAATTATTCGGCCATTTTATAGAGATAAACTATTCATAAAATTGTTATAGATCATTTGAAAACTCTAGAGCAGAGCGAGAGAGTTGTTCATTACTTCCCAAATTTAGATGTAACCAAACTTGATTGGGTTCGTAAACCATCTGTGATAACGGATGCATCTGTATATAAATTAACTTTGAATGAATAGGAAGAACTCTATTTTAATTCGTAATAATCGAAATTTAATTTCAAAACTATCGAGAGTCAATTAATTCTTTTTGGATCAAAATTAGAGGCGATACTCCAATAATAGCCAAAAAAAACTTTAAAAATATTGCTACAATTTTCTACATTTTATTTGTGTTATTTCGGATTTTCTGCTTTAACAAATATAAAAATGAAAAAAAAAATGTGGTGTTATCAGTTTTATGACCCAATATAAATGAAATTATCAAAAATCATCTAGCTTAGATTTCATATTCAATGTATTCTTAAAATTAATTTGTAATTAATTACTCAATAAATATTTTGTTGTTTTTGTCGTACTTATTTTATTTAACATTGAAAATTACTATCATAAATTATTTCACATTGTATATTATAACTAAGTAAAATTATTTTAAACTTATTTTATTGTTTGTGTGCCACCAAATTTTGAAATTGTTAAAAGTGTACCCAAAAAAAAAAAAAGTTGAGAGTTATTGGTTTAGATTAGTGGTCTTCAAATTGTGTTCCACGGAAATCTGGGATTCCATAAAGCATACCCAGGAGTTCCACAAGTCACAATAAAAATATTGAAAAGAAAATTATAAGTTCTCTATGAGTTTTGCATAGTTACAAGAGTATCTAAAGCTCATCCTCTACTAATAAAAATTGAAAATTTTATTTATAGAATAACTTTATTTTTTGCCACATTTTTTAAACTTTTATTATAATATAATAAAATAATACTAAAACACTCGCATTTTATCTTTATATATATTTCCTACTAGATAGTGAATATACTATTCTTTTTCTTTTTTTTTATGCTCGTTAGTTAGCACAATGTCTTTCAAATTTAAATAGATTTCTAATGGAAATGCACCTTTTTGCATTTGCGGAAAAAAACACCAATAACTGAGAGGAAACAACTTATCAACAGATTCAATGAAAAGATCTAAATTTATTCATGAATAGCTCCTAAATTTAAGGTTGTAAATTCATGCGGAATACACAGTATTTCTCATACAGCTATAAATATTTTAATGCCCCCCATTCAGAACATTGTGTGTAAGGTAAATATTTTTTTAAGGGGGGGGGCCCAAAAACTAAAATAAAAAATTTAAAGGTATCCGACTACGTTCGACCGTGTTTTTTAAAAAGCGTATAAATGGATAATTTTTTAATTTTAGTGTCACTTAGATTAGAAAATGTATATAAATTGTTTTTAAAGGGCATTTTGAAAAAAAATTTTTTAAATACAATATTTTAAAAATTAACTTAAAAATTTTTCAAAATTTTCCCGAAAAAAACTTCTATTATAAAATATTTTGCCTGTATATAGCTCGACCTCTCTACCGAGGATCAACTAAATTTTTGAAATATATAACTTAGAAGTGGGTTTGTCCTTTTTTTAAGACAACAGAGGGGAGCAATTTTAAGAAAAAAAAAAGCCGGGAATTATTTCAAATGGTTGTAAGAAAATAATGTGAATTTTTCAAAATTCATAGTTGAGTCTTTACAGAGGTCTGAGCTATATACAGGTAAAATTTATTATAATAGAAGCATTTTTCACGAAAGGAGCATTTTGAAAAAAAGGTTTTCTAAGTTAAATTTTTTTGGAAAAATTGTATTTAAATAAATTGTTTGTCAAAAAGTCCTTAAAAAAATTTTTTACATGTATTCGAATCTAAGTGCCACTAAATAATGAAAATTATCCATTTATGCCCCTTTTAAAAACACGCTTGACATAGTCGGATACCAAACTGGGAAAACGTAATACGATTGCATTTAATCTCAAAAAAATCTAGCCGACAATTACTGTGAATAAAAGAAAGCACATATCTCGGTTACTAAATATAATGCATGAGTAGGTGATACTGGGGATACTTGATCAAATTTAAAAATATTAATGCGTAAATTATATTTAAAAATTAAATTAGAATTTTTATTAATAAATACAATATTTTTTGTAAATTGATTTTACATAAAATATCTATAATATGTTAATCATTTAAAAAGTCGATTAAAATCTCAAAGTAATATTTAATTATTTTTGAGATATATTCTTCTATGTATGTATATGGAATGGGAATCCATGAAAAAACTTTTTTGGTTCTAGGGTTCCACGAAAACGCCAAATTCTAGGGTACCCCCACTGAAAAAGGGGAAAACCCCTGGA
>BMAV01024019.1:0-45334 GCA_019973955.1 Trichonephila inaurata madagascariensis | reverse complement strand
TGTTGAGGGTTGTATATCGATATATATAGTCAATAATCATATATTAAGTTACGATAAATTTAATAAAGTAAAGCAATGTGTATAGAAACATCCCAATACAACATAGATCTGTAAATTTATGTGTGTATACACACATCTTAAGTTTTAAAAAGACAGTCTTAACAAATTCAAGCATTGCTTTAAAATAATTGCTGGATTAAGCATTTATTAGTCTAAAGGTGTATTTTGCTTAACACATTTGTTTTCGTTAGAAAATATATATTGTTCAGTAAAATATACTAGCGTAACAATATGAGTATATATGAAGGTGCATGTCACAGATATGTGTCAAACGTTTTCTGGAGTGCAGTCTAAACGAAACTGACAGAATTCTTTAATATAATAGCCAGATTAAATATTTATTGGGCTGGAGGAAACTTTAACTAAGATTAATGACTCCCTGAAAATATATCATAAAAGTCAATAGGGCAATGTTAATATTGATTGAAGTTCTGACTTTAACAAATGTTTTAAAATAGTTTTACTTGGGTTTCTGGTGAATATATAACACGGAAAGAGAGTAAATATTATTTAAAGTGCTCTGGAAATTGTTGAAAGGAATTTAATGATACAACAAAAGTGTTGACTTGTTTTAAATATTTTTCTTGAAAAAGGTTGTTTTTAATCAACAAGGATTGAATTTATATTTCAAGCTAAAAGTAAGTTTAAGAATTTAAGTAGAGAGTAGAAATTAAATACTACACATTGCATGAAAAAAGGTAATAATATTTTAATACTTATAATGATAATGGAAAATAAAAAAGTAATGCGTAACTTACATTTTTACAATTAAATTAAGATATTTTAGAAAATTTTGTATTTAGAAGTTTTTTTTTTTAATGAAAATGTGTTGAAATGATACGATAATAGTAAAATGTAAGTAAGATTTTAAAACAAAAAATATGCAATTATATTTAAAAGTAATGCAAATAAATTCATATAAAAGAGACACAAAGTAAAATATTATTTGGATGCAAAAACTGATGATATTTGTTTATATAGTACTTCTACTTGCAGAATTCTGTATATTAATTTATTTTAAGTTATTAAATGTTCATGGGTACCTGCAATAATACGCAGGGTTCTGCATAGGTAGTCAAAATAGAATCCTTATTAAGAGCGAAAAAGTATTTTTCTTTTTTTAGGAAATTACTAACTTTTTTGAAATTTATTTTTTATAATAAAATTACGAAGTAAATTGAAGATAAGTGAAAAAAAAATCTTTTAAATTTTATTAAATCAATAAAATGTATTTTAGTAAAATTCTAAATATTTTTTTACCACTGAGCTTCATTAATTAATGGAGAATAATCTTAACCATCATTCATTAATTTCAATTGTTATTTACATAACCGAATAAAATAAATACGTTTTAATTAAAAACTTATCAAATAGCGCTACAACATGCAAAAGCATACGAGAAATATAAATGTATAGATGAAAATACTAGTTTTTCAGAAATAAAGTAAGATTTATGGCTTTACATGAGTGAAACATATTTGATATATTTAGCATTTACGATTCGACTTTAAACTTTTCTCACAGCATTAAATCTGAATATGTGATTGAATCACACATTAATGATAATATCAATTTTTTGAATAAAAATGTATTCAATTTTCTTAGCATGTAAAATACATTTTACTAATTATAACTAAATTAGCAGTTTCTGCTAATAAAACATCAGCTGGATTTGATTTATACGTAACTCCATAGTGTCGTATAACCCGACATTGAGATTTTCATATTAATAACTTAATTAAAGGAAGTAAATTGAAATGCAGCTTTAATGCATTTTAATGTGTTCCGTGATATGTAATCCTTTGTAACGGATTAATTTAAACAAATTAATCGAAGTCCTCATTTAAAATTTTCCCAAGCTATATTCAAGTTATCTATTTATTTCATGTTGAGTGATGAAATAAGAATGCATTTAAGATATACAGATACATCGTAGAATAAACAGCATTAAATGAGAAAAATCATTTAATATTTTATAATAAATCTTCTACATTAGATGCTTTTTCCCTTTAAAATATTTCATATTAATATCTAATGACAAATTTATTAAGTAATTTAGTAAAGGAAATAAATATTTTGCTTATTTTTATTAACTTTACCGAAAGAGAATATTAAAATATGATTACATAAAATTCAAAATATGAATATTTTATTTCTTTTTATCATAAATCGAACGAATTATATGTCTAAAATTATCTACAATGGATTGACAAAAATGATAATATATTTAAAAAAGATAAAAAATCCTGCTACGTAGGAATTTTTGAATAAGGAATCTACCAAATGCATTGAACTTTACACACAAGGAAAATCGTTCTAAATACTTAATAATTGATTATTAATATTTATATTTTCGATCTAATTGAAAATGAAGTAATATTATTTTTTATCAATACAAATGTCTATTATAATAAAATACAGATTAAACTTGCCTGCAAAATACCACAATAATAATTTAAGATTTCTAAAAAATAATTAATTTCGTGTTTTTAACAGAGAAACTAGGCAATACTTTCTTTTTTAACTTACTGATTTCTTTAAATTTTTTGCTCAAGAAGGTAAGAATTCATTAAATTGCATGATAAATATAAAACTATAGTTTAGTTATAAATTATACTTAACTTCATATACATGTAAATGGATACGTAATGTAACCTTTCAATGAAGGCTTAATAAATTAAGACATATACAAGATATTTAAGTTCAGCTATGAATCAAGAGGAGACTTTGATGGAACGAGTTTCTGTTGCCATATCACTATACCTGCCATTGTACCGTTAGATCATTCATAACATGAGTTGCAACTGTATTTAGTATATGATATCAGTATACTTATCACCTGTTAGGACTTGCATAAATAGTGAGCTTCATCAATATATTACACTGCCTGACATGGCTCATGTTTATGGAAAGTTACCATAAACGTTAAATTCAAATAATGAATAATGGATTTATTACGTAAACATATTATATAGTATTTCTTGTATAAGTTATTTATAGTGGATTTATAAATATATATTTGCAAATCTAAAAGTGTAAGAAAAACTTATTTTAATTGAACTATATTTTAGAACAAACCAAACATATTTAGGGTTATTCGTTAGTACTACTTTACGTAGAATTAAATAATAATCGTAAATCAGATTAAAATGTTAATGTAACGAAAGTGGAGCTCTTTTTAAAGACACTATAAAACGGACTAGGACTTAAAAATTATTTTATATTTTTCATTTAACTTTGATACAATGAAAAAATCAGAAATATTAAAAAAATAAATATAAGTTTATTACGAGTATTCTGTTTCTTCGAAGCTAGAGAGAAAGAAAGCAGTACGAAACAACACGTGGACAATTGGCAAATAACCTTTTAAATTTGAGGCTCGGTCATAATTTCTTTGGAGATCTATGGGAAACTACTTTGTTTATCACGCTATACAATAAATTATTACAGTTATATAGTATATATCCTAAGAAAATATTTCAGCTAAAAAAAACTAATTCAATTCATATTGTAATTTTATTTAAATAAATTATTGTTAATTTTAACATACAAATTGAACAAACTTTGAACTCTATTTGATTCTAAGGTATACGGAAACAAAATAAATAAAAAAAAATACTTTTACTAAAATTTAAATTTTTTGTAAATTTTGCACATTGTTCAGTAGTTATCATTTTCAATATATATTCAAAAAGCAAATTTAATACTTATTTGAATTAAATAAAAGCTACATTTTCTTACAGGAAAAACGCTTAGTGATTGTTTTTCAAGGACAATGTCTTAATGGGCTTGTCTGTCTGTGGGCGAGCGTTTAACATCCAATAGTTAAGATTGATGAAATAACTATCTCCCCAACAAAAAAAAATAAGTAATTAAAATTAAAAAAAATATTCAAAGCCATGACATTCAATTTAAATTTTCTTCATGATCAATTCATTGCAAAAAATATTTAAGAACAGCAATATTTGAAAACCTAAAAGACTGAATAATGTAAAAAAAAATATTTTAAAAGGTGTTTGACAACTCTTTTTGCCTTTTATTTCAGCACATATTATAAAATTTTTTACTGTAAAATAAGCACTCTTTCTCGGACTACGATCTTTGTTTCTTTTTAAAAATTGAAACTGCAGTAGGTTTATCTATAATACAATCATTTATAAATATTTTTCCTAGCACATTTAGAGAACAAAATTAATTATTTTTGCATGATATTGTTATAACTGTGTTTTTCACTTCAACTACTTTCTTTTATGATAATGAATTGGGAAAATTAAATTTTAAAAAAATGTTAAGAGAACTATATTTATATATAAATGCAATTACAAAAGTTTGTTTCATTAATAAAACTTATTTCTTAAGACAATAAGTAATTAAAATATGCGTTAATTTTAATAAATCAAAAATCCTACAAACTATCTTTTCTTTAAAAAAATACTATAATAATTTCATGTTTTTTTTTGTTTTAGCTGCATTTTGATTTTGTTTCATTTGCACATACAAACACAAAAGCTATATATATATATATATATATATATATACATACTCATAAATTCATCATTATCCTATTGTATTGGAAATAATATTTAGAAGTCATACAAGGGCATATGTTTGCATCGAAGAGAAAGATCTTTAATTTAAATTTTTAATACAGTCTCATGAAAAAAATCATGCAGGCTAATATTCTATTAATTATAATTAGTGTAATGAAACAATGAAATCTTTTAAAAATACTATTTCATAGTCAGTTATGTTGGGTATTATTAAAATTGCTCTACACAGCACAGAAGAAAACGCTAAACAAACTATTTTATGTTTTCCTTCTAAGTCAGCAGTAGCATTTGAATTAGCAAACTCTAATTTGAATTTAAAATACATTCAGGAAGATTCAAGTGCATGAAACATTTTGAAAAAGTAAAACATAATAAATAGTACTCTTAATTTTGTTTGACTTAAATCAAGCAAACATTATATTTAGAACGTGCATAAGCAAGAGAAACTAAGTGTAATTTTAGTTTAAAATATTTTGAAACATTTAGCTGAATCATTTAATACTTGTTCATCTTTGTGTAATAATATTAAAATACATTCATAACTTAATTTAAAATACGATAATTACAGAAATAAATACAAAATCAAAAAATGATTGTTTCTGATTTTTTTTTAAAACAAAGTTTTTGTAGAAAACCAATATTCTTACCACAAAATTAATATTATATATATCATGAATATATTCCATTCATTTATATTTAGTTATAACTATTATGATCACTGTAAAAGTAGAAACATTTAAGTTTTTTGTTAATTTAAAAGCATAAATAATATTAATCGTAAAAGTAATTGAAAATGTGACATATTTATTAGTATTAATTGTAATATATATATTATACATTAAATCTTATGACTCCTTAGAATTTTGACATTTTATGTAATCTTATTTTTAATAAAATTAAAAGCATAATATATTTTTTTTGAAACATAATTTTGGTAACTGTGGGTACTTTAAAAATGGTTCGTTTGAAACCACATTGGAGGGAATTGGAACATGATTTTTTTTTTGTCTTTACATTCATTTTTATTAGAACGTCTCTCAAGCAGACAGTTATAAACTATACTGTAAATTATCTATCAAGAATTTCATTTTTTTTAATAAACTGTTATGTTATTTTGCACTTTCAAACAAACTCTTAATAAGTAAATATATTACATCGATTGTAAAGTAGAGAATTAAACGTATAATATCTGGTCTAACATTAAAATAATTGTCAATGTTATTTGATATTCTTCCTAATGTTATTGATATATATAAGTTTACGTTCATAATTAATGCTGCTACATAAATGCTTAATATAGTTCTATTAAATGAACTAACACTAAATGTACTGAGAACATTCTTACCTCCTCGCACATGAACTTCACGGCTTGCAATGCTACCCACAATGTTTGAGGCTGAACACCTATAAGTGGCAGAATGGACATCTTGACGGTAATCCTCCGCCTTAAATGGTGAAAAGACCAAAGATCCATCCGGTCTGTTCTCGCGCAGCCCGGGTATGGGGATAGCGGTCAAATTATCGGACGTTGTCCATGAAATTTCAGGCCTAGGTGTTCCATTGACAACACATGGAATTACCGCTCCCGTGTTGTTATAAAATAACACTTTATTTGGTGGCTCATGGACAAATGAAGGTCCTTGGTACTTGGTGAGAACACCTGAAACATAATTATAATTCATGTATTTGACTTTATACAGGGTCAATTAAAAATGGTTTTCAAAATATCAAGAATAGATAAATAGATTTACTATCTACTTTTAACAAATAATTTTGAAACTATTTTTTTAAAAAAAAGATACGATTTCATATGATACGCACATTTCAGTTCTTACGTATACGTAACATATATCAGTTCTTACGTATTACACAGTCGAAAATTTTTTTTGTATAAAATCATGTCACACTGGTGACGTCGCTTTTTTGGACAAAATTGGTTTTGTATTGACAAAATATATTCATTGTATTTATTGCTTTGTTACAACAGGGAAAGGTTTTCCACTACTGGTAGCATATCGTGGCATTTGTCGACGTCTTTTGATTTGAAAGTCGGTGTTATGATACTTAATTTTTCTCATCGTCAGGTCTCAAATGGTATATGCCTTTACGTTATATACCTATATGGTGATACACTAAAAAGGAACACCAGTTCCCAGGGAATGTACTATGTCCGCAAAGGTAAAAATACCAATCCATAGCGCAATTTGAAAACAAATAGTACGTAAGTATCCATATCTGTATGTAATGATGTGTAAATAAAGGCGGTAATTATTTTTAAACAGAATAAAGAGTTATATCTCTTAAAATTACCCCAACATAACGTTTATTTCAATTCTTTTTTAAATTAAAATACTGCAACTAAATATCTTCTTTCTTCCCAGAAATGATGCTTACATAACTATCTAATAATCCTATTGAGTGATTTATATTCTGCTGACTGTTAACATTTTTATCAACGTAGCCATCACAATTCCACTCAAATACTGCAGAAAACTCTATTTATGAATATCTCTTAGAAATATTTTTTTTAAAACATTTAATCAACTAAAAAATTTTGAAAAAAATGGTGCTTGTTTGAAATAATAGAATATGTTTAACTACCTCCAGTTATCTGTAAATATTACGAAGATTGCACAAATGCACTACAGTCACACACACACACACACAATATAATTGTTAGAAAATACTCTTGAAAGAAATGACAGCTTCATGAACTTTAAATATTCAATTGTGTGTTCAATATATATTAGAATTATCTCTTGCATCTTATGACCCATTTGATATCAATAATAGAGAGTTTACAATATATGGCAGATAAATAAAATAATTTAAAGAAAAAATTTTAAGTCAGGTTTATCTTCTAATTAAGAAGTGGATGACTTCAATCTGTGGTCTGCCATCTTATATATATATATATATATATAAATCGATATATATATATATATATATATATATATATAAAATGGGGAATGTGTATCTGTGACTGTGTGGGTGAGGTGTCCTATATATCTCGTTGTTCTACATATTTGTTTGTTTTTTTCCTAGAAAAAAATTATGCTTTTTTGAAGTGTTAAGATAGCATGAAAGACAAAGGATAAAATTTCTTAGCTGATGTGAATGAAAAGTTTAAACAATTTACAAATGGATTATGTAAATAATATTGTATGAATTTTAAAATATTTTTCCCACCCAAAACAAAATAAAAGAATACTTCTCCTTCCATATTGTAAAAATACTTGATTCCTTTTCTACATATGTATTCGGTATTCTGCAGATAATCGGTTTTATGTTGCCTATAAGCAGTTAACTTTGAAATTGAATTGATTAACTACTTTTATTTTTCTATTTGATTTAATCCTATTTTCGATTTAGCTTCAATAATAAATCGAAATTGTTTTTTTCTTGAGCAAATTTTATTTTAATGCATAGAAACGGCTTATTTCTGAGGTATATTTTGAGTTTACTGTTTCGCTCAACTATTTTTCAAACGACAAGATTCACTATCTCTTTCTGTATAAATATGACAGAAAATATCAAAGCATGGTATTTTATTGTCAATAATCATGTAAAAGTGATCATATGTAATGAAGGAAAAGTATATATTATATTAAAAAATCAAATTAAAATTAACAAAAATGAAGAAAACTTTAAAAAATTGAGATAGATATCAATACGCAAAGATATCGCTGTGTATAAGCAGTTTTATTAGTTAGCCAAACTCCCTCTGTTTGTATAAAGTAGCGAGCAAATCTACGTGATTATAAAGGATTGATCATATGAATCCATTCAAATTATATAAAAAATAGGCGCATACCTAAAGTACATTAACATTTTTTGAACCACAGTACGAGTCAATGAATAACTCGTGCAAAGAAAAATCAAATTCAATGTAACGAAGCATGAAAGATTCATAAATAATGAAATACATATATTATATATAAATAATACATAAATTCATGAATAATTTGTCTAAGTGCCATTTATTTTGCTAAATTGCAGTTCTTTAATTTTTTTTTTTTTTAATTTTCAAGAAAATGAAATTTTTAAATATAATATAACAGGAAAAAATATTAATTTGTAAGAATGTGAAAAACTATGAAATGCAAACAGTATTTTTTATTAATATATTGCATTCAATGCAAATAAATAAAACAACATTTCATACATTTTAAATATTTATTGTAAAAGCAATTTTCATAAAATTAAAATGAACATTTGCTATGAGTAGCTCCTAATAAATAAGTATGATTTTTAAATTCATCAAAACTTTAGGATTTCTAGATCATGTAAGAAGGTCATATTCAGAAATCAGACGGTTATTGATTATGGAGAATCTAACTTTCTGAATGTTGTGCAATTATATATTCGCTGCTTTTAAAACACTCTAAAATAACATTGTATGGGATTCAATAATATGATCGTACTATAAAGCTATATGGGAATTATTAAAGAAGGACCTCATAGTGTTTTGAACCATGGTCAAGTGACAAGGACGGCATCTGAGCTAACACTCGTGCCTCCCCCACCCCCTTTTCAGACAATCCATTCTACATCAATGGGGAAATTTGAAACTCTGTGAATTTAATGAGCATCAGAATCTCTACACTAGTCTTCAGTGGCATCGGGGTTCTAAATCAATGCACACCGAACATGATTCCATGTCCATGACTACATATTACATTACTACATACTAGTTGTAAATATGTATATGCATGTTCATTTTTTCATTATGATACATTTTTCTTACCCAATTTCTGTACACACACACATATATATTTATATATACATTCACTCACTTCCAAAAGTTAAACACGAAGATGTAAAATGCAAACAAATCAACAAATACTGATTTGATTGACACAACATTTGGCAGTAAAGTAGCATATATGTGTATACATAAAACCCAAAACAAAATTTTATCCCGAAATAAACAATATTAAATTTTTGTAAGTTATCAGATAATGTCATAATGGAGACAAACATAATTATGTATACAGTGAAAATAAACAGCATAGGATGAAAAAAAGCCATTAATAGGGTATGTGATCCCCCTTAGTTGTATGCAAAGTTTACACCTTCTGACCATGCTTTCAATGAGGTGGTCAACCCAAAGCAAAAATTTAAACAACCATTCTTCTTGTGGGCAGTTTCCAGCTCAATAAGAGTGGCTGAAGGTGGGGAAAAGGAAAATACAACCGGCCGAGCATCCCAAAGATTTTCAATGGGAGTAAGGTCGGACGAATATGCTGGCCACGCCATACGATCAATCCCTTCATTCTCCAGGTAGTCATCGGCGATGTCAGCTCCATGTGGATGTGCGTTATCATTCTTTAAAACAAAAGAAGGGCCAACTGCTGCCGCGTACAATCTCAAAATGAGTTCTAGGACTTCATCTCGATACCGGACAGCCGTCACAGAACCCTGTTTAAAGATTTGCAGGTCGGTGCGGTATTCTAATGAAATACCTGCCCACACCATAATGCTTCCTCCTCGGAATGCGCGTGATGTTCGGTGATGTTTTGGGACTGATTGCGTGTTCCTTGTTTATGCCATATCCTTATACGCTTGTCATCTGGCTCCAGAGCCAATCTTGACACATCAGTAAACATGACATTGCCCCAGTCAGACACATTCCAACTGCCATGTTTCCGGCACCATTTTAATCGTGCCCCTCTTGATTGGACGGATAGAGGAACACAAACTCGAGGTACCCGGGCATACAGTCCATTCATGTGTAATCTTCGGCGTACAGTAGCTGAAGGTATAGCCTTACCAATGGACGCTGTAACCATAGATGTCACACGTGTGGAGGTCGCTCTGCAATTCCGCTTGGCTACAATAGCAATATATCGATCTTCCGCAGGGGCTGTAATCCTTGGGCGACCACCTACTAGCATTCGGACAACTGTCTGTGTGGTTTGGAATTGTTTCCATCAATGTGAAATTACAGAGTGATGAACTCCGAAGAAAAGAGCAACATCTGTGATCGACTGTCCAGCTTCAATGTGCCCCATAGCACACCAGGGCTCAGAATCTTCCATTCGTTTTCTGGAACTCATAGAAACACGTATGTCTTAAAACAATTGTACGAAAGTTTTAAATACCTTCTATCAGCCCTTACAATCAACTTCTGTAACCCTTCATAAGGCTGGATTCTTATAAGACTATGCTTTTTGCATATTTCTTGACATGAAAGCACGATTGTCTCTTACTTAACATATTTGTATATTTTCATCTACCTTTGCAGCGAATTGCATCCACTTCAATTCTGATTGGCTTCCGGAAATTAGCATTTTCCCCTCCGTGCTTAACTTTTGGAAGTGAGTGTATATATATACATTTCTCACTTAGGGCAGCTTATTTGTAAAATAATTTATATAAAAGTGGGGTTAAATGTATTTTGTGGCCAGCCAACATTCCCTCTTTATGAAGAATACTGAGCAAAAACATATTGAAAATAATGAATAGAATGTCTAAATCCATTACAAGAAAAATGTAAGTTACCTAATAATTGCACTAAAAATACAGAGCCCACGATAAAACTGATTACAATAACTAAAATATTGCCAGATTCTGGATACAAATGCAAATTCAAAGCATGGGAGTAGCTCAGTTGTAGCATTTATCAAAAGTATGAAACATAGAGATAAAAATTAAAAAGGGAGTTTACAAGCTACCATAACTTCAGTGACACTAGAGTTATATATGAATTAAAAAATAATATTGGTAATTTTAACTAGTTTTAAAGCATGGAGTTAACTATAACTAGGAAAAATGATAAATTTATAATAAACTATTATTATTCTATAGAATTTTAATCCTTACTATTTAGAATTTCTTTATTCAAATAACTCTTAATAAAATTAATTGGGTATTTCTGAATTAAGAAATATTCAGTGAAATGTTTATAGTTATTTATTTTTTCTGATTTTTTTTAAACTTGAAATGTATTGCGTTGTATATAATTAATAACAATATTTCTGAATATAGATACACATACATTACTCTCCCAATGAGGAACTTTTATAATATTGTTAAACGGCCATTTGTAGAGAAATTAGATTATATATATATATATATATATATATATATATATATATATATATATATATATATATATATAACAGGTTGTCTTATTGTAGAGAAAGATATTGATTCAATTTGTGTGTGTGTATAACAGATCCTCTAAATATATCAACTCTTTGAACAGTAAATCAGCTGTTGGTACAGTATGAGACGTTAAAGAGTTATCGTTAATTGATTTAACTATTAATTGATCATTTCCAATTTAAGTATTGTAAATCAATTTAGTCAGCTTCTTGTAGATCCTTAAAGCTGATGCGCCGTTGTTGTTCTGTATGAAAGTTTCCGGTAAGTCTTTCGGAGCTAAAATAATATCATAGTCCTTCTAATTTAGAAGTAGACCCAAATCCTTCTCAATAATAAATTTTTCAGGCAACATTTTCAATATCTGTCTAGATTGATATCATGTTTTCTGTTCTGTTACAATAAAGCTTAAGGGTCATTTAAAAGTGAAACCCCAATTTTTTTATGTGCCAACCCTTATTGCCAATTAGCCCTTTTTTAGGGAAAAGCCAAGCAAAAGAAATGTTTGAACATCTTGATTTGATCAATAAAGGAATTTTGACTAAATGGTTCCAGGTTTAGTATTTATAATTTTTCACACGTTGGTCATATACTTGTTAATTCTTGTATGACAGCAACTATAAATTCACGACTTTTATCACTTTACAGTATTTGAGGGGACAACCTACTTCCAAAAATATTTTAATAGTTTCATTGCTGTTTCAGAAGTCCTTTATGAAGTCAACGGTCGAAAAAAGCTTAATTTCGTCTCGTGGTCCTGTAGTTTAATAGTCATTTGTAATTTCTACCTGAGGTTGACTTAAATTATCTAAATGAACCCAACCCAATTTTATGTATATACAATTATGCAAATTAGGAATTATGTACTAAACGTAAGGCGATTTCTTAGAATTTACTCATTCGTATATAGTTTTGGTAAAATTAAAAATTTATTTCCTTTTTTAACTTTTTCAAGACCATGATAACATATATGTGATAACTTCAGGAACACAGTAACATATGTCAGATTGCGTTTTCTCTATTTTCAGGTCAATGATCACACTAGTGTGATTTTAAATTGGGATTTATACAATTTAGAATGATTAGAAACGATGAAGTTCGAAGTATTTTATTACAGTAATGAAATTTATATGAAATTTTTAATCTGAGTTATGCTTAGCAGAAAAAAATCACCCGATCCTTAACGGGTTAAATAATTATTCATTTAGAGATTATAAAATATTTTAAATTGAAAATTTTAATTAAAATATTTAAAATAATCAAAGTGAATTGAATCTAATAATTAAACTGAAACTGCCAGGAAAAAGTTTTGCAGGAGTTTTCTTTCTTTTATGTATTATACTGTGATTGTTATATCATGGCATGTAGTATTATATGTTACTCATACAACAACTGCTTTTTCGTCTTTTTAAATTATGTTTAAATCTAAAAGATAAAAAAAAATTGTTTCCACATAGGAGTTGGTTATCAGTTTAAGTATTATTTTTGTGCTAGTTTGAAAACAGCATGTCTAATCAGGCGAAATACCCTTAATCATTTAAAATTCACTTTCAGATCTCTCTATAATACTGGGTTATTTAAAGGGTAAAAGTTAAGGCCTGAAATCATTTATCTTGCTTGTCTTTTATCGAATATTAATGATTACTATAGATTAATTCTCTCTTACACTATATTTTTCTATTTAAATTACAATAAGGTGTCAAACTAAAGGATTTCAAGACAATATTTTTAGATATTTTTATGGTATGAAGTATAAACAAAAAAACAGTTACAAGTTCCATTATTTTATAGATTTAAACATTTAATTTTTCTTCACTACGGTTCAAAAAAAAGGAAAGAAGCAGAACTAAAAATTTATTCATCTGAAGAATGTCTCATTTTGAAGAAAGGGGCCATTAGGTTAAAATCAAAAATAAAATAAATTGGATTTTATTGAGATTTCCGGTATTTTTCAACTATCTGTTCCTTTTACCCAAATCGTCGGTCACTTTTGACAAAGTGTATGGTAAACCACCAATATGTTTTTTTCTTTTAATAAAGTAATGTTAATACGGACATAGTATGGACAATTAAAATAAATTATAATAACTGATCTAAATTATGCCTCTCAAAATTCTGGATTGGCTTAAAAAACAGAAAGTGAGCTTTAGAAAGAAAAGCATCATGCATAAATTAAAAGAAGACTTGCCTGAAAGAATCGATTTAATCATAAAATAAAGCACATTTTAAACGTGTTTTTTTAAAAAAATTTATAGTTGATTGTATAAATTCTAAATTATAAAAGGAAACATTTTATTTGCCTTATATAGTTATTAAATGTCACTACTCATTTAGATAAATTTTTATTTTAAAAATGCAGCATTTTTTCAGATAATTTAATAAACAATTATGAAATTATAATAATATAACTTGAAAAAGAAACTGATTTTGAATATTCCTACAGAACAGCGATTAAAGTGTATTATATCATTTACTGATTTCTATTGTATATTTTTGTCTGTATGGCAATTTAACTTCTTAAATTCATAGTCGCTTAAAGCACTAAAACTGATACATATGTATAATTCAGAAATAAGTATTAAAGAAAAATACATTAAAACATTTGAAAATTTCAAAATTAATTCCTTTAAATTTACTTAATTAACATTCAAATTTTCTTAGAAAATTAAAACCAGTTTGCTTAAACATTTTAAATGTTCATAATTGTATTAAAAATAAATCTCTTTAGGATTTAAATTACAAACAGTTATTCTTCAAAGGGAAATTTGCTTATTGACGTAATTAATACAAATTTTTATATGCTTGCTTAATTCGGTAATTAGTTTGATGAGTCAAATAACTTTTTTGACTGATCAATTTTTTTGACATATTGACTTATCTTCCTTTTATATTTTAAATCAATTAACTAACTTTTTATTTTATAATTTATCTAATAGATTGCTTCAAAAAGATTAAAACGTATTTTCAAATTAATTTCATTCTTAAATTCATGATGTGTTGTATAACATATTAACCCTTTATCCAACGCTTTATGATTTAATGCAGTTTTTTTCATGTAATAATTTTTTTTGAATCACTACATTGGAAATTAAGGGATATACATAAACAAAATACTCAACTTCAGGAAATTCAATTTGTTAGAGCTAGTTAATTGATTAAAGATATCCAACTGTAAAATTAATTATATACACTGTTCACTTAAAATAAATCATCAGATTGTTTTCTAAGATCTTCATTAACATACAAAAAAATAGACACTTAACTTTTGACATTAACAGTTTTTTCGGAATATAAATGACAATCTTCGCAATCTACTGAAAACACCGTCAGCTGAAAACGCAATTTCTGCTATAAAACTATTCGCCTTCCCCACTAAAATATTCATGATAGAACCCGTGCTGTCAAATATGTTTGAAGAGTGGATTTAAAAGAATATTCTTGCTAAATATCGTCAGAGTAATCATAAAAATGGTTATTGTATGTAATTTTAAAGTGAGTGGTACTTATAAGTACCTTCGGTAGATAAAGGGTAAAATTAAAATACTATTTGATGGCGTATATATATATATATATATATATATATATATATGTGTGTGTGTGTTTGTGTGTGTGTAAGTTTAATCTTTTTATACACTATTCAATAACTTATTTTCTAATTTCACTTCACTAATTTTTCAGCAAACTAAATGTTTGGAAATTTTAAACTTTAGAAAAGTTATGACGAGATATTAGTAAACTCATTTTGGCTCATATAAGCTGCCGTTAAACATAATTTCTCAATCTTGTACTTCAAAATCAATAAAGGACTAACTGTTACATGTACGTAGATTTAAAATAACGATTTGCAAGTCAATATCAAAGTTTTGTATTTTGTTCTTTCAAGCTTCGAGTTTTGGTGAAGAGTAAAATATATACAGTAGAAAAAGTTCCTTCTAAAATGATGGATTGTGTTGTTATTAAAGCAACAGTATTTCCTCAATATGTTAGATTTAGACCAGTGAAGTATCTTGAAAAAGGACGCTAAGTGTAACCTCTATTTTTGAAAACCAGAAAGAAAAAGTTGTGGAAAATTCTTAAGATTCTCAGTCTAAAGTACATTTCAAAATGAATTTGTTTTGAATTCTATAAGTTGTTTGAGATTTTACTCTTAATTTATAATGTTCTAAATTATAATATTTTTTGTCTGTCATTTTATTGCAAAATAGTCTTAGAAAAATTCTTGAAATCTGCCTTTATTTTGCCATTCTGATTGGTTTTGGTAGTATTTCATAGTTTACAAATTTATATTACTGTCCTATTACTAATCAGTTTGAGTACATACAAGACATATTATGGGACATCCTAATTCTTTTTATTTATTAATTTCCAAAATGCAAAAATATTGTCACAAATTCAACAACCTTCAGTTTAAAAAGCAATATCCTTACAGGTGGAATGAATTTAAATTGTATGATTACAAATTTATTTTATTAGTAACAATGTGAATTATTCAGTTTTGCTGAGATAAAAATATATGAATATTTGATTATCTGAATCTAAACAATTACGTTTCATGTTGGTAACGTCAATCAAGAATTAAGATCTGAATTATTCCAGAATTATGCAGTTCTAAATGGTTACATTTATATAATATATATATATATTTTTGACTATTTATCCAGATGAATTTTTTTATAATCAAAGTAATATCATGCAACTTAATTCAATTAATAAGCATGCAAATTATTTTCTTTCTTATTGCATAAGTGAATGAATGGCATAATCAAAATTTAAGTATATAGCTAAACTGGTATACATTTGATTAAATACGGTAAAAATTTTACAAATTATCTTCTTTTTATATTTTCAGTTATTATGTTAAATAAGACTATAACAATTTTGAATATAATTTGTTGTGTGTAAAAAGAAACATTGAGGTATGTGTTTCTTTTAGCGGCATGTTCCACAGTAAGGTAATTTAAGTTAACTTTAAGTTAAAATTAATTACGTAATGATACTTAATCAATTAATTCCATGATGTTTTTTGAGGTATTTGTAATAATTTAAAAGATCATAGAAAGAAAGTCGTTTCTTAAATTGTTTAACTAACTTTAAAAAGATATTTATTTTCTTAGTATATGATTAAACTATACATATAAAGGAGAAAAATAACTCACTCACACTCTCATCACGATATATCAGGAACTATTGAAACTACAGTCTTGAAATTTGGTAGGCATCTTTCTTTCAACCAACAAAAATGGATTTTTGTGAAAATTGGTCTCCAAGTGGTGTTGCGGAGACTTAAAGTGAGCTATATATATATCCTTTTTTTCTTGGTAAGTACGTTCCATGAAGTAGAAATCCGCAACGAAAGAGATTTTGCGAAAATAATCCCTCCCCCTCAAAGAGACTTTTTGATGTCTTAAGGGGCGTTATAGGTAAATATTTCCATTTTTAATCTATTAGACGCTTAGGTTTGAAATTTGGTAAGAAGATTTCTCTTTCATGGAGTAGAATTTCACTACAAAAGAGGTTTTGGTAAATCCCCCTTTCCCTCAATGGTGCCATAATTTTTTGGGGAATAAGTTGAATGTTCCAGTTTTTGAACTATGAGATGAACTATGAAAATAAAATTCATTTCAAAGTGTAGAAACCCGGTACAAAAAAGATTTTGGGAAAATCGAACCTTCAGTGGAAAAAGGGGCTCTATACATAATTATTTCCGTTTTTAAATTATTAGACGTACTTTCTTGAAATTTGATAGGCGTGTTTCTTTAACAGAGAAGAGATCCGCTTCAAAAATGGATTTTGTGAGAATCTTCCCCAAGGGGGTTGTGGGGGTTAAAGGGGGTTAGGGGTAAATATTTAAGTTTTAAACAGAGCGTTTTTGTCTTGAAATTTTTTTAATATTTCCTTCAAGAAGTAGAGTCCTTCCAAGAACAGTTTTTAAAAAACAACCTCAAGGAGGTTTTTGGGGTAAGGGGAAGTTTTTAAAATAACATATATATGTTCTTGAATTGTTAACCCCAAAACGAAAAATTTGTTAAGAGCTTTTTAAAATAGATATAGACTAAGAAATAATTTTAAAGAAATCGAATCGACTATTATGGAGGAAGCGGGAGTTACTGGTGTGTATTGAAAAAAAAATTCCATTTTCGAACCATTAGGCCTACAATAATGAAATATATTACGTGTTTCTTTTGTTAAATAGAAATCTGCTAGGAATGAGTCTTTCAGAAATCATTTGTCAAGGTGGCCTATGGGATTTATTAATATTTATTTTCGTTTTTGAACTATTAGATGTAGACTTTAAATTTGGTCATCCTGTTCATATTTTGTTGTGTAGAGATCCATTAAAAATGAGTTTTGCTGAAATTCATTTTAGGGAAGGAAGTTACGAGTGCTTAACAAAAATATTTACTTCAATTTTAGAAATTATTACTCAAGAGGTGAACGTTACAAAAATGTTTTTCAATATAGTCGAACGCTTAATTCTAGATTTTAGATATCATTAACTTTCATTAACTTATATATCCCACTGGCACTTTGTATAGACAAATTACAGTATGTATTCATGAATTCATCCAACATTATAAAATACCCAATCAAACGGATTGGTAACAACCAGTGTAAATACTAATTAATTCACTTCTCTTCGTGTTAATATCAGTGCTAAATGATAGAAAATCAGTTATGAATATAAAGAACACAATAATTCTTATATTTCCACCTTTGTATTATTAGTAATAATTTCAAAACTTTATTATTATTGTTTTAATTTGGGTTTCATTTTATAATTCCCTTTTGTTGTATGAACTCAGTGTGGAGAGCATTTAGTATTAGTAATTAATATTTCATCTTATTAAAATATGATGATAATTTGCAAAAATTTTTGTCTACTTAATGCATTTCATAAGGAATTTTGCTTTTAAGAGTAAATCTTTATCGAAATTTTGAAATTTTTAATACGAAAACTTTAAATTCAAAATATTAATTTATTCGAAGAACCATCAGTTTTCTAGAATAAAATAATGATTCAAATCAAAATGCTCATTGAAATTATTTTAAACTTACTATAATTATGCATAATTTTTTTAAAAAAAATAACCTTTAAAAATATGAAAGTTTTGTGCTGTATTTTTCAAAAAGTAAACTATAAGCTATTCCTTGAGAAAAATACTTTTTTTTTACTTCAGCTTTTAATTTATTTGAGATAAATTTCTTTTGAATTAAATTATATTTTCTTAAGGTCCAGTTTTAAATATAATCATATAATAATCATTATTCATTATTTCCTAACAATTGACTTCACATTTTACTAATGTTTATTTTTTATTTGATCTCTCTCATACTTCAACCAACTTTCTCCGATAAGTATTTCAATCAGTTTGAAATATTTTAAAGATAAATTTCTACGAACTGAAAGGGCTAATTTCTACGAGTTGTTCTACAGTTACAGAAAAAACAATTCAAGTATAAATAAATATTTAAATCTAGTAATTTGACAGTTACTTTAAACATACTTTTGATTCATTTTCTTATGAAAAATAAAAGATAAAATCTTAATTAAAATTAGCACAGTCATTTTCCTTTAATTTACTTGTACATTCATCTTGTTGACTTTACTTGTGCATTATTTAATGCTTTTAGTTTTTAAATACTAGTGCTAAGAAAATTTCTACATCTAATACCTACACTGATAATAAAAAAGAAAATGGAAGTCGAGAAAAGTTTTAAAGAACTATCCATATTTAGTTTGCAAACACAGGAATACTATATAAACTAAAATCAAAAATGATGAAATCGGGAAAATGTAATTACGATCTTTGAAAAAAAATAGATTTGTGTAAAAATTAATACATTTAAAGAATTTCAAATGAATCCAAGGAGTCGGCGAATTAATAAAACATGTTTCCATAGTTGTTTCTTTACTTAGCGCGAACCTTTTAAAAACTGATATTTCTAGTAGCACGAGTTAATGCTCTAGATACTCCCAACGTATCATTAAAAATGCAGTTTTGCTGGAAAGCTATCGTCTTAATGTTCGTACTTTTAAAGTGCAACTTCAAATTAGTTTGCTCGTAAGTTTTCTCGATGTACCTTTTCTCAAACTTGCGTGTTTCAGTTTTGTTCTAGAAGAAAGTCGAGAGGAATTTGTAATTCATTTATTTCGTGCTGTGAAAAAAAAGAATTTCTTAATGCGTTCATCCTCCTTTACTCCTTCAGGGTTTTGCATCATGCAGAGAGCATCGATCTATTTTAAGGTTTTCTTCTCGCATATTAGCATTATCTCAAACAATTCTTAGCTTACGACTTTCCTTTTTTTTTCCCTCCAGTTTTCTTTTTTATTTCAGATGTCTTCCCCCTCTCTTCTTATCTTTTTATTTCTTTCAGATTTTAAGCAGCATTCAGCAAGGTGAAAACGAAATTTACATTTGTGATTTTTGTTATTTTCATTTTTATAAAATAACTCACTCTTAAGTCACTTTATTGCCAAATAACTACCTTTGTTGATTTTGGTATGCATACATTTATGTTCTGAAAATAATTCCGTAATTTCCGCGCTGAGTTTTTGCTTTCCTCTAAAGTGCTTTACAATCAACAATGAGAAGTTGGGAATTGTTAATGCTATACTAAAAACATCTGTTTACATAACGAACTATTTTTAATTACGTTTGGTAAATTATTTATTGCAGAAAAAACGTAATTTCTGAAGATGAACCTAAATTAAATATTTAAAAAAAACGATAAGTATTGAAAATGTTTTGAAATTTATCTTGTAATTATCAGAAAAACTATAATAAGAGACATATATGCTTTTTTTTTTAAAAGTTGTATACTTTCTAAAGATAAATTAAATATAGATGAAAATGCTAAATTTTGACTTAATTTCAACAAAAATAATAATGCAAATTATAATTTATTTTGAGTTTTCTCTCTCTCTCTGTGTATATAGGATGCAAATAAATTAAAAGATCGACAACACAAATAAAGCTTAGATAACTCAAAATAAAATAATAATAACTCAAAAAGAAAAAAAAAATTACAAAGAAGAGCCAAATGATCAAACCAGAAATCCATTATATTTTCAAAATGTGTTACTGATTTAGTACCTGTGAAGTGAGGTTAAGGTATCCGACTACGTTCGGAACCGTGATTTTCAAAAGGCCCATAAATGGAACATTTTCATGATATTTAGTGTCACTTAGATTAGAATACATGTATAAAATTGTTTTAAGGACATTTTGACAAAAAAAATTATTTAAATACACAATTTTGGCATAAAATTAACTTAGAATAACCATTTTTCCAAATGTTCTCTTTTTGTGAAAAATACTTCTATTATAATAATATTTTGCCTGTATATAGCACAGACGTCTCTACAGAGGCTCAACTAGAATTTTTGAAAAATTCACATTATTTTCAGGGTTACCACCAATTTAAATAATTATTGAATTTTTTTTCTTAAAATTGCTTCCCTCTGTTGTCGTAAAATATAGAAAAACCCACTCCTAAGTTATATATTTCAAAAATTCCAGTTGAGCCTCTGTGCCGAGGTTTGAGCTATATACAGGCAAAATATTATTATAATAGAAGCATTTTTCACAAAAGGAGAACATTTTGAAAAAAAAATATTCTAAGTTAATTTTTTACGAAATATTGTATTTAAATATTTTTTTGTTTGTCAAAATGTCCTTAAAACAATTTTATACATGTATTCTAATCTAAGTGACACAAAATATCATGAAAATGATCCATTTATGCGCTTTCTTTTAAAATCACGGTTCCGAACGTAGTCGGATACCTTAAGCTTGATATGTAGGAATCTAAACGTACACATCTACATGCAGATACACACGCATAAGTATGTGTTCATTTTAATGTTATTAAAAGATTTTTAGTATGTCCAAATTCATCAATATATAAACTACATTAATATATTTCAGACATACAAACAACTTAAAATAGCGCAAATAATATAATTTAAAAAAAGAAAGAAAAAACAGAAGTAAAACAGTGCTTTTTATTTAAAAATGGCATTTAAATAATAAACAAGTTTTTAGTTAAATAATAAATTTAATCATAATATCTCCTTTTGTAATACCATATAACCCCATAATTTTAAGAATTTTAAAGCAATTGGTGTACATCATTTAGTATTTATGTTAAAGTTCAAATTTTTAAAACAATGATAATCGTTATATAGTATGAATGTATTATTATAGAAGTTTGTCGTGAATAGTATGTATCAAATGTTTTATAATTCTACAGAATTATTTTATTTTAAATTTTGAGTTGAGGAGTAACGTTGAAATGCTTATGGATGTATATCTCTAAGTTCATTGAGTTTTATAGGAAAACGAAACTTAAAACAATTTTATACTATTTTCATTGAACTATCCTAAAACTTATTATTTTTAGTTTCTTATTTACTAATTGTTAGATGGATATAAATTAATACTTAAGAACTTTTAAAGAGAATTAAATCGTTCACTTATTACGCTTTCTTAATCTAAAAAGGAATTTTTAAAACGTGTTCAATTTCAAATCATATTACTGATTATTAAATTTTTCCTTCTCTTTGCTTGAAAATTGTGAACTACTTCGAAAACATGAAGTGCTCAAAACAGCATGTTTCAAATAATGAAGTTATTTCTAATAATTGATGATAAAATATGCTGGAGATTTAAGCTGATGTAGAAAATGCGTAGAGCTTATTTACCAGAGAATTAGGAATTAAATTTCTTTTTTGCTACATAATTACTTAGGAATTTTTTAAAAAAAAGATTAATGCTTTAAGAAATCTAAATTTTTTACTAATACATGCATTGATTTTGAAATACATCATTTAAAGTTTCAAAAAAACATTCCCTTCACATTTAAGGAAAGATAGATATTTCAAGCAATTGTTTAATGAGTCACTTTCTTCATTAACAAATTATAAACATAGTAGTATAAATTTGATTATAAGTATTAAAAATAAAAGCTATATAATTAATATATCCAATGCTTCCACACAGATATAAGAAAAAAAAATTGTATCCACCAATTTAAGAAACTCATTTTTATTTATTCATTAAGTGTAAGACGGCTATTGTATGCAAATTTAACACAAGTGAATTATAATGCTATAACCCTTTATCTACCAACGGTACTTATAAGTACCACTCAGTTTAAAATTACATAGCATAAAAACAGTTTTACAAATATTCTGACGATGCTTATAAAAAATATTCTTTGAAATCATCTCTTCCAAGATATATGGCAACACGGTTTCTACGATGAGTATTTTAGCGGTGAAGGCGAATAGTGTTTTAGCAGAAATCGGGTATTCAGCTGACGGCGTTTTCATCGAATTGCGAAGATTGTCATTTTTGTTCCAAAAAAGTATTTGATGTCAAAATTTAAGTGTCTTATTTTTTTATATGTTAATGAAGACCTATAAGGAAATGATTTGACTATTTATTTTAAGTAAACAGTGTATATAATTAATTTTATAGTTGAATATTTTAATTAAATAAATAGCTCTCTCTAACGAAATAAATTTCCAAAGTTTGAGTATTTTTTTTATGTAAATCCCTTAACTTTCAATGTAGGGATTCAAAAAAAATGTTATGTAAAAAAAACTGCAGTAAATCATAATGCTTAAGATAAAGGGTTAAATAAAATGATTTATTCATACAAAACAAATTTTCTCCCTTATTTTGCTTAAAAAAGTAAAATATAAAAGAAAATTTATATTTTTATATATATATAAATATACTTTTGTATAAGGTTTAAGCAAAATATTTTTTTTAATTTTTGTGCTTCTATCTTCACAAATATTTTTAACATCACAGACGTTCGTAATGTTTATTTAAACTTTAACGAAAAAACTACTTCATCACAATAGTATTTGTGTGGAAATGAAACTGATTTTTTATTTTATTAATAACATGAATAATTTTAATATTAATAACATGAAATATTTCTTAGGTAAAAGGTGAAATTTATTAGAAAGACTATTAGACTTATTATTATTTAAATATTTTGAAAAAAACAACTCTTACTTATTATACGTATATAAAACGAAACCGTTCCTGTAATATTTTATTTATATGAACTTAAGAGATAACAGAAAATATAAGTATTTATTTAAAAAATAATAATAATTTTTATTTAAATCCTTATAACACCCCGAAACTAATTGTTTGTTGGGTATTCAGTCTCGTTTTGATTAAAAATAATCGTAATTCAATTTTCATTAAACTATCGTTTTTAATCACGTGAAATCAATAACAATTTCGCACTATTCGGCCAGATTTAGTATTTAAATCATTATAGACGACAACTTTTGGTAAACAAGCAAATCTTTAAAAATGTAGCATTAAAACTATCTTACTTTTATGATTCAACGTAAGTGATCTCTTCTGATTAATACCTACATAATTTGAAATTAAATATTTTTATGAACGTGTTCCTTGCTTTTCCTTTTTCCAACTAAAGAGCAATCCATTAAAAAAAAATTCATTTTCTTAGAAGTTTAAGTATCATTTAAGGTTTGCACTTAGTAATATTAATAATAAGTGTCCGGCTACATTTATATACATTATATGATATATATATATATATGTTTTATATATACAATTTTTTAAATGCAGCATCCTTTTATATTTTAAAACCGATTATTTTTTTTATTTTATTTTTTGGTATTTTTTAATTATTTTTATTTATTTTTTTTGAAATTTATATATATATTTTTTTATATTATTTATTATATATATATTATATTATATATATTTTAAAATTTTATTATTATTTATTAAAAATAAAATTATTATATTTTAAAAAATTTTTTTTAATCTGGTTTTTTCTTTCTAAAATTTCTCCTTTTCTCTTTCTCCTTAAATAAAAAATTAACAATTTTTTTTAATTAATAAATATAAAATTTTATATAATTAAAAAAAAAAGGAAAGAATATAAATAAAGGAAAAAAAGGAAAAATTTTAATTCACCCGGAAAAAAATGTAATAAAAAAATTTTTAACTAAATGGGGAAATATTTTAAAAGCGTCCCAAAGGAGGAAATATTACAAGCTTTTTGGTCCCAATTAATAAAAAATTTTAATAATAGGAAAAAAAAGTTGAATGTTAAGCCCATAAAAGGAAAAAAACCTGAAATATTTAAAAAGAAATAAAAACATTAATGAATTTTTCAAGGAAATAATAATAATAATTTTTTTAAAAAAAATTTGTTCATAATTAATATTTAATAAAATTATAAATTAAAAATAGGTGATGAATGTCAATAAAAATTTTTTATTATTTTAAAAATACTTTAAATTATTTTAAAAAATTTTTTTAACATTTTTTAGCTTTATTTTGGAATTTTATTTTTTGGTAACATTTAATTTTTTTTAAATTTTTTAAAAATTTTTTTAAATCCAAAACTTTAAAATAAAAGGATTTTTGAAATTAATATTAGTGAGTTGTAAAAAGCTTTTAAAATAAAACATTTTATAATAAAAAATAAGCTAAAATTTTTAAAAACATTTTTTTAAAAATTTCACTTATTTTTTTAAATTTTGGAAATTTCTCACTTTTAAAGAAAAAATTTTTAAAGGAAATTTTTTAAAAAATTTTAACTTAAAATACGGAAAGGTGTTGAAAAATAAAAATAATAAGTGAATGTAAATGTGATTGATTTGCTCAAAAATAAAATGCTATGATATATATAAATAAAGTTTCTTTTGGCTTTCTTAAATACCTCAATATTTTTTTTTAAAAAATCAATCAACTTACATTTTACTTTAAAACATAAGAAGTATTTTTTTTTCTTTTAAATTTTCCCCCCTTTTTAGTTAAAAAATATTTTTTCCACAAAGTTTACAAGACATATTACATGTTTAAGGTAAAATTTTAACTATTCAAGATTTCCGTTTTAGTATATAATACTGCAAAAAGAAAATAATGGCCGTAAGGATGATGAGTATACAAATACCGATAATTTGCTGTTAAAGAAGTATGATAATTATTTTATAAGCTCAGTATATTATCATTAAAACTTTTTCTGGTAGAATAAAATTCTACGTAGTCCATTGTTTTGTAATTTATTTTAATTTCGAGATTTTTTTCTGTCGTAGATTTTATTTTACCGAAAGAAGTATTTTATCAAAAACAATATCATTTGCATAAAACTTCCACCAAAAGAAAAATGCTTTGCCTCAGCAAATATTCTAAAGTGAATCAGAATCATGTTTGGGGGAAAAAAAATTCTGCATTGAGTCTGTGAAACATTTGCTCTTTAAATTATTCATGCAATCTTTTTTTTCCCTCTAAAAACAAGTTTCCATATTTTCTTCCAGTCAACTGAATGGAACAAAGTCAGATCATTTTATTAAGGGAAGTTGTTTTATATCAAAGTGAAAAAGGGAAGGGGGAAAGGGAAAAATTAATTTAAAAAATTTTTTCAAAAATTTCCATTTTTAAAGGGGAAACTTTTTTGGGAATTTAAGTTTAAAAATTTTTGAATTTTTTTTTGGAAAAAAATTTTTTCCCCTAAAAACCAAGAATTTAAAACCAGTTTTTTTCCTTTGGGGGAATAAAATCGTTTTTTAAAAAAGGGAATTTTCTTTTAAATTTTTTTTTGGGGGGTTTAAAAATGTAAATAAATATAAATATCTAATTTCTTTTATAAAAAAAAAATTTTCGGTTTTAAATTATTTTCTTTTTAAGGTGCTAATAAAAAAATTTAAAAAAATAACAATTTTTTAAATATAAATTTTTGCAATATTTTCTTGTTTGTTTAAAAGTTTATTTTTTTAATGTCTATTTCCCAAAAAACCTCTACACATGAAAAAGAAAGAAAATACTAGGTATACGAAAAGTATGACTAGATTTCCAAATATTGTCAATAAATAAATAATAAATGCATGCATTTTTTTTTGCTTCATAATGGTATTTTGTATTTTTAATGTTGCGATGCCTCATTGCGTGGTTTTAATTTGCGCATCATTAATTGTGTGCAACACACAGAGTCTATAAGAGATTTATGGCCCCGTTTTGTGAAGCATTTCTAGATCAAAATCTAAATTTTCCAAAATTTAGTTCAGGTGTGGGAGCCCTTCCCAAGGTATTAAACTTTAATTTTTTTGGTTTTTGGCAGGTGTGGAGCAAAAAAGGTTTATAATATTTATTATTTGTTGCCTTTTATTTGAAGGGCCTGTTTTTTCAAGTTAATGTTTAAAAAAAATTTCGGGTGGCTTGGGAAAAAAAAAAAAAAAAAGAAGAAAATTTTGGGATTTTTTAAAAGTTATTTCAATTTTGTAAAATTCGATATCTCAATAAACCATTTAACACTATTTTCCATTTTTCACAAAAATTTGTTGAGAATTTGGGATGATGCTTATAATCGAATTAATATAGTAAGATGTTTGTCGACCAAAGAGATAACTTACATGGGTATCAGTAAAATTTTTGGTGGGAAATTTTGCTTGCCCCCTTTTTTTAATACCCCCAGTACCATTTAAAGACCCGGGGAGTGCAGGATTCACGTTAAATCTGTCGAGAGCTGAAACGTCCTCCCGTTGGTATGGTGGGTAGTTAGAAGGGGGGGGTCCCAGCTCAGGTGTCATCCAAAGCCCCTTGACCATGGTTCAAAAAATTTCGTGGTCCGTCCCAAAAGCCCCCGGGATTTAACAGTGCGACTTTTTAAAATTCAATCAATCAATCAAATCATTTAATAGCAGAAGTGTTTCAATTTTTATGATATATAAAACCACATTTTGCATTCAACCCCTTTTGGGGAAAAAAAAAACTGTTTTTTCCCCCTTTTGTATTAAAAAAGTATGCCCCCTTTTCCCTTTCTTAAAAACCTTTTTTTGACATTATACACTTCTTTTAAAAAAAAGACGGATTAATACTTTTTCTACAAATAAAAGGCAGCCCAAAAAAACTTAAGTTGTATGCTTGAAAAACTAAAGCAGCCGCAGGGCCGTGGGCGTTTTAAAAGTAGCCCCCGGGAAAACCAAAAAAATGTTTTGTTCACTTCCCCGGTGCCCACCATCGGGGCGTGAGAAAATACAAAAACTTACCCCCTGGGGAAAAACGGGGGCGGAATGATGTTTTCAATATTTAAAACCGGGTTTTCACGAGAAGATGTGATCAACTTTTATTTTCCCCCTTACCTAAAATCCATTTCTATGACTGTCATCTTGGTGATCGTGTTTTTCCCCTATAGTGGCAGAGGACGTATTAAGCGCCATCGTGTGCTTCTAATTATAGTAGACGTGTTTCGACCTATATTCGCATGGATTGTAAAAATACTATTCTCCAGTGTTCTACAGCTTCGGTGTTCCACAAATATGTTTCTTTTAGTATGCGCGTCTTAGGACTTAGTGAAGGTGGTCACCCCAAAATGTCTTGGCGGTCCACCAGTCTATCACGATCGACTTAATGCCCACCCCGGCTTTAGTTCAACTTTTCATTTCATTAGGGTAATTAACTAAAAATTAGTAAATATTTATATATATATATATACCTACAAGAAGTCTAATTGTGGTCTAGGGGGACTGGACTACTATTTTTGGCCAAACCTCTTTTCATCCATCTTACCTGGCTTGCACAATTTTCCAAAAATCCAGCCCCCGGGGGCCCTAGGGGACCCTGTGTTGGGTTGGGTTTAAATTTGAAAACCCTGCCCGAAAAAATTGCACTTGTAATTGCGATGATGCCATTTAAAAATAATAATGTTAAAAAACGGGGACTTTGCGTCTTGCGGTTTGTATTTCATTTAACAAAAACTTTTATATTTTCTTTATGGAACACAAAAAACGTAAGTAAAAATATTTGTTTACTTTTAGTTTTTGAAAGTGTTGTCCTATTTTATGCACATTCTATATATTGAGACAGCATTTATCAATTCGTTCAATAAGCATAGATCAAACATGGTACTGTTGAACCCAAAAAATATATGGGCCAATTCCCTTTCCTAATAAGGGAACCCCCCTCAATACATTCTGATTGTAATTTCGTAACCTCCTACCCCTTTTTTACATATTTCAATTTTGAACCAATTAATTTCCAAATTTGTGAGCCCTGAACTAATTTCCCTTGTTGGGGAAATTTTAAAAATGGATCTACAATTATCATTCAAATCATGAATTTTGACAGACACAAACGTTTAGCTAATATTTAATTTATATATATATATATAATTTAATCTATTGAAACAATTAAAATTTAATTGAAATCATGATATATTGTAATAAATTCATATAATCTAGTATATAAATTTTATCCAATAATATTCTTTTTTTAAATGATTGTTGTTAAGAATTTTAAGTGTGCCATTTTTTAAAAAGGACAATTTTCATTCTCTCTCTTGTAATAAATTAATTACTTAAAAGATATTCAATGACTAATTATAGCATTTATTTTTATCCTAATACTTTATTTTATTACAAAGTATATTAAATTATAATCCTACATATAAGTCGCATTTAGAGTTAATTTGTGAAGGCTTTTTTTAAAAGCTGTCAATGTAATTTACATACATTTATAAAACAAACTAGAAGCTTTGAAATTTCCATAATAAAATCAAAATTGCTACAAATATATCTACTAACATGATATAGTTTTAAGATATACAAATTTATAATTATGTCACACATTTCGCAATCAAATTTTGCTTCACAGGAACAAAAGGAAGTACACTAAAATGTCTCAAGATAAATTGCACTCAGCCTGTCTGAAAATTTCAGTTTGAAATTCAGTAAAATACATTGCTTGGTATTTTACCCCTCAACTTAGTTGATATTACAATTTTCTCTAATAAATTTCTTAATTCTAAAAATTATCTTTACGGAAAGTGTTTTTATGATATTTACTTTTAAAGAAATAATACAAATCATATTTTAATACTCCAGTTTTTATTGTGAATTGAATACCTAAATTACTTATTTATTTATTTTGCATTGGAATCTACGAGAGATCACTTGGAATTTGAATAAATGGATTCCTATCTGGTTTAAAATTTGCCAATTAAAAATCACTCTCAGTATTATCCGATTCTGTTAATTAGCAAATAAATATTTATCTGGGATTTGATTTAAAATCTAATTAAGCTGTTATATTTTCTTATGTGTGAGTCAGATAATAACTTTTATCAGGAATATTGTTGTTGTTGTCTTTGAGGGGTGTTAACATTCTCTAGAGGGCTGAAAATATAAACAATATTCAAATATATGTATAACTATTTGAAATTAATGAAATTAATATTAAATAATTCGAATAGAGTTTACACATTATTTAAAGAGGAATGGGGTTTCAGAAAAGAGTAACATATTAAAATGTAATCATAATTTTAAAAATTATAAGCATATGTCAGTAAGGAACATTCCTATAAAAAATATTAATTAAGTTTTACGTTGCGCATACTGTTTTCTAAAATAGTAGCTTTAATTACTAGAAATAAATTGAGTTATAAATTTAAATGTTTCCGTATTGCGCTGTAATATTTTATACAAATAGATTCCTAAATTATATTATTTAAAAAAAAAAAAATTACATTTTCAATTTTTTTTAAATGTCAATATTTTTCAAAAATACCTGGAAATACAAAAGATATATTATTCTTAAGGGGACATGGTACGATTTAAACAAAAAATTTTAATTTAAGGATTTTCCAAATTTTTTTGGTTGCCTCCCATGTGTGTATCCTATGTAAAACAGATTTTGTGCTCAAAATTTCATAAAAAGTTAGCCATTTAATTTTTTAAGGAAAAAAAATTTGTGAAGGGAATTTAAAATGCTACTCCTCCTACAAAAATTTACGTACACGCATTAAATTTGATTTACAAGTACGTCCAACTATGTATAACAAAAGTTGGTATGGGTTTTGCGATAACACGATTGGTACGTGTATAATACTTCTTTTTATGAATCCTTTCGAAAATTCCTTAAAAAATTTGCAAATTCTAACTTCAGTTATTTTTAAAAAAATAAGTATCGCTTTGATTCAAAAATGCATACCAACTTTTGTTACATGTACTATTCACAATAGGTAAAAAAAAATTCAAAGCATTAGGCACAATAGAAAAAAGCCTTAGCATTTTAAATGAAGACAAACTAGTTGTTTTACCTTTCTGAGATAAGTAAGTTTAAAGTTTTAATTTACCATAGAGATGTGAATAAAATGAATTTAAAACGCTATCATAATTCTGCGTTTTTTAAGTTTTGAGTTTTCAAATTTTGTGTGGTTATAGAAAAGTATAGTAAGAATAATTTAGGCTAGAAAAATTAGATTTGATTTTTTGACCGATTTTTGTCAATTGAATCGTACTGTGTCCTCTTAAATTAGGTAGGGTTAAAGAGTATGATACATTTTATAATTCTATAAAGTTTTATACATCAAAAGCTACTATTTTAGAAAATAGCGTGCGCAACGCAACATTGATTACAAAATTATCTATGTTTCATATGCTTATAATTTTTAAAATTCTAATTATATTTCAAACTTTTTGTATTTTTTGAAATCATAATCATTTTTAAATATAGTGTAAAATATTCGAATTATTTAATTTAAATTTAAAATAATTATACCTGCTTTAATATAGTTTTAATTTCCCCCCTTTGAGACAAAATTAACACCATTAAGACCCTTTAATTCCACCTGTCTGGCACGGTTAGATCGAGGTCCATGAAATTTTATCATGGCAGAGAGCTAGATTGAATGCCTGTCACTATCCGTAGCTTTGAGCACCATGCAGATGACAGTGCGATTATAAGCAATATTAATATTTATTAATGGATGAAGGTGAATTGTGAAATCTATTCTAAAATCCACCTCTATACATTTATCAGAGTTATTTATTATATATTTACTCTAGCAGACGTAAGCAAATAATAAAAAAAAGTAGAAGTATACAAAAACACACACTAAATCAAAAACTCCAAAATTTATAGAAATATTTAACGTACTGAGAAGTATTCATTACATACATGCTGAATAATCCAGATTATTTCTAAATTGATATGATTTCTGAAGTATTAAATTGCAGATATTTTACTAAATTATTAGCGTGTAATTATCTATTTTCAAAAGAAATGTCACATCTTTATTGAATAAAAATGTCATCCGAGGTGTATCTAGTTGTAGAACTTATTTTAAGTTTTAAAGTTCATTGTTTAAATTTTAAAATCCAGATGCATCAGAAGCCCTGAAAAATTGTGGAGCTTCGTTTTTCTACATCCTTGCACTCGAATTTCTGTTACTTATATTTTAATATATGAGCGAATGTTAAATTTGTTTGTAAAAGTTCAATTTATGAATATTTATTTTTGTAACACAATTTGTCTTTGCCTTATTCAAATATTCCTCCCCGAGAAATCTATTTTGACATATGCAAAATATGAGCAATTTTAGGCTTGATTAAAAATTAATTGAAATTACTTGCTCTAAGGCAAGAGAAATTATTTTAATAGGTTTTATAAGTTCTTTCTTATCAATTTTTGAATAATCTTTTCACTTTCGATTAGCAAATTATGTGACAAAAATCAATTACGTAATGTTTTGAATAGTTTCAATTACTAAAAATTTCCAAATAGCAAAATTTGAGTTTCTATTAACCTGAATAGTGAATAATTCATATATTCTGAGTGAAATGCTCTAAAGGTGTTCATTATCAGAGAAAGTTTTCATTTTTAAGTATTTCATTTTGCAATTTCATGAACTGGACCTAGCCTGCGCAAACTTAAATGTAGTCATGGAACTAAACACATGACGTAGATATTAAGTTTTTTTTTCTTCATATAAGATACAACCTTTAGTGTTGAGAATAAACAATATTTACTTATTACTGTGTTTATTAAAAGCAAACGATATTATAATTTCTATTTGAAATATCTTCACTATACTTCTAAGTATTTCTAAGAATGTGATCTCAAATCTCAATTTTATTTTCTACAACAAATTGCATTCACAAGTTTGTATTGGGTTTTAATTAAAAGTTTAGAAACATATGTAATACGTTTCAGTTACTTTAAAATGTTTAGAAAATGGGCTATAACACATTTAATGAATTTAATACTGAGTAAAATACCTTTAATACAAGTTCAAAAACACAATTAAAACTTATATATATATTTTTTTTTACAAATATTCAAAGACATAACCATGCAAATGCAAATCCTTCAAAGATAAAAATAACGAAGAACTTTCCTCTTTACACTAAACATTCCTAAATTATTTTTTTTTACTTAATGCTGTGTATTTTTAGAAGTAAAGTAAAAAGAGCTTAACATTCTTGGCAAGTTGAAATTCTGTTTTCATATAAATAATAAATGCGGTGTACATACTTAAATACCCCAGAAAGAACAAAAATACTATATTAAACTGTAAGAAATACATAAAATATCATAAATAAAAAATATATCATGATTTCTTAAAAAAAAATGTAAAAAAAAATGATTGTTGTACCGGGCACGACAATTTTCCTAAACTTTTCTCAATTGTGGTATTTTCTCTAGTTTAAAAAGAGTCATCTTGCGTGAAAGTTCCTCGAGAAAAATTAGGCAGTTTCTTTAGCGTGTCCTGGACTTTATATAAGTTTTTGAGAGCATGCAAATTCTACATACATAATTTTCTGAGATTTTTTAAAAATATTTTATTAATATACGCATCATAAGTTTAAGCATGAAAAGTAACATTAATTAATAAAAACTTGAATCCAAAATATTTGCCCTCAGAATGTGATTCAATGAAAATCTTTACGGCATGCAGCTGTGGAAAAGAAAATACGAAATGATAAACGAAAATTATATTTTGGCTCATCTTGACAGCTTAAGAATCCATTGCTAAACAGAAAATAAAACGAACAGGAAAAAAGTTTGAGAAATATGAATTAAAACTCATTTCAGAATAAACACCTACATTGTAGACAGTGATAATTCTTTGTTCAGTTCATTAGTAAAAACTTAAGGAAAGAGGACGTATTTTAATTCTACTAAATGTACATGGACAAATATGGCTTTATATGTGCTATCTATTTCATGGTTATCCACATATTTTGATTTATCGAGATATTAATTATTAATGCCGTAATTAAAAGCAACAAAATGGTTTTCTTAAACTGATATCAAATTTCTGAATCAATGGTCATATTAAAAGTAAGCTACCCAAGTTTGCACATTTGCACTTGAAAATGGAGGACTTCGACTAAAAGTTTTAATAGGCATAAGACCAGCTACATGACAGATCTTCAGTGATATCAGGACACGTATATATCAATAATTTTACTGCAACAGCGTAAATTTTAAATTCATAATGAAAAACACCTGAACTAAGAAGCAACACTATTAATTAATGTACCGAATATATGCTTGTGTTTTTGAAAATTACTTAACCCGTTATATACCACCAAATTTAAAATTACATAGAATAACCATTTTTATGAATACTCCGACAATACTTAGCAGGAATATTCTTTTAAAATAATTCTTCCAACATATATGGTAGCACGGGTTCTATGATGAATATGTTAGTGGGAAAGGAGAATAGTTTTACAGCAGAAATTGCGTTTTCGGCTGACGGCGTTTTCAGCGGTTTGCGAAGATTATCATTTTTGTCCCGAAAAAATAGTTAAAGTCAAAACTTAAGTGTCTGAATTTTTTTTGTATGTTAATGAGGACCTTAGAAAACGATTTGACTATTTATTTATTAAAATATTACAGTGTATATATTTAATTTTACAATTGATATATCTTTAATTAATTAATTAGATCTAACGGATTAAATTTCCCATAGTTGAGTATGTTGCTTATGTATATCCCTTAAGTTTCGATGTAGTGATCCAAAAAAGTATTGTATGAAAATAACTGCAGTAAATCATAATGCGGTACATAAAGGATTATATATATAACGAAGTATACTTACTAAAAATTGATTAAATTTCTTTTAAAATGGGTAGTATTCGCATAAATAAAAGAGCAAACATTTAAGAAAGAAATAATACACAGTTAAAATATTGAGTAAATCTACTTTGAGTTGTAATAGTTTTTTATACGAATCATAATATTTTCAATTTGTACTTGAGGACGAGCTTTCAGGGTTTTTCCTATTCGAGCTCAATATTTCCAACATTTGATGTTGGGACTAGTATCACGATTAATATGTCGACCCATCAAATCGCAGAAATATTCAATACCAGGGAATAAGGCCACCTATTGGGCTGAAACAAGGTATATCTAGTAATGAGTAGATGAGAGTTTTTGGTTGAAACGCAGCTCCAGGAAAATAAATTTAAGAAAGGTTATTTGAGCTCCATAACGTCTTTGATGTGTGGGTGTCTGTTAAGGTTATCCACAACTCTTAGGAGCTGAAATTGCCCAACAATGTCCTAAGCCTTTTCGTTTCACATTCTGTAAGAGTATGGCGTTGAATATTCTTTTTTTTTTTAATTTCCAATAGTGCGAATTGATATTAACCATTGCAGAGCTAGTACATTCCCCAAGAATTAGTAGCACCATATAAGGTAGTATAACAGTCACCGCAATTGATTTTGACGATGAAGTTTCATCCCCAGAGGAAGGTATCTGAGCTCTGGTGAGGCGAAATGGCCATAGGAGTTTATTTTTGCCGAGATCACCCAATCAAAACAAGGAATCTAGGATCTTTTTAATAATCATTTAAATTGATGATGCTAAAAATCGCTGATTTTTTTCACAAATATCCACCCCAAATTGAACGGATCAAACCCCAACAGACATACACGGCCAGTTGCAAACCAACTACGCTGAGGTTGAATATCACATTTCAGAAAATTACTTTAATCGAAGTAATGTTTTCCAACGTTGATGTATATATTACTGTAGGTCAAACAAAACTTTAATTCATATGAAATAATTAATTATTGTTAATGATTTCCCAGGTTTGCATAAAAAGCTTTGGGCAAAATATACGATGTTTTTAAAAACGGGAATCCGAAAAAAGTTTATACGCATAGTTCTGATGCACGGTTTTTCGAAACTTTTTGGGAAAAAGTTCATGACCTACATGGAACATCACTCTAGTGTGTTCTCTATTGTCGAAATGAAACTGTATACATTATGAATACTATATGGTGATGACTTTACAATACCTTATACATTACCAGATTACTGATTCCTTCAATTCTTGTGAGTCCACTGCTTTTTTTCATATTCGGTTCAATGTCGCAGAATGGCGCCCTATATATGCATCTTTTTTTTAGAATATAATCTTATTCAAGAACATCATTTATTCTTTCAATTGTTCCTAAGAAGTTATCTGTTGATGTTAAATATTTGAGGTATTTTATAAAGGTGTCTTCCCTGACAGACAATTACAAACGTTTTAATGTAACTTTTCAAACTCCATTTAAATTCTAAGTCAGAAGTTCAGATAGCTTCGTCCAGTTTTCATATGTTCCTTGGTTCTGTAACTCTTTTCTTTTGAATAAATCCTGTAATTCAGTGCAATAATAAGATAACTTATATATATATATATATATATATATATATATATATATATATATATATGTATATGTATATATATACATATATAAATTCTTTTTAAGTAATAGAATAAGTACTATGTTACTTTTCTTTTCTAATTTTAAAATTTTAACAGCTTGCAAAAAAGTGCAACATGCATTTTTATTCAGACAGAATGTCTTTTGTTTTGCTTCCTTTCAGTAAATTAATAGTTTTTTGTTTTAAATATAATTTTCAGTTTTTCGATAAGTTCTCCTTCCCCCCTCTCACGTAGCGATATCACACCCCCATAGGGGTGCGCCCAACAGTTTTAGAATCGCTCTGATCTAATTATCACATTCGCTATCTTTTTCAGCTAATTCTTACGATTCCTTGATGATGTTGAATTATTTTCAGGAGTTCAAATAAAACATTGACCATGTGAACTTTTAACTCGTTCTAAATAGTACACACTAGATGACTGAATATTAGGAATCTGTGTCAATAAAAATTATGAAATAGTGTCAGGATAACTAATTATTTTTTAGTTTAATTTTCGTTTTCTTTTGTTTTTTGTTCTTTAAACATATAATTGAAAAAAAGTTAAGATTTACCCAGTTATTTCTACAGAGCACGTTTATTCGAATATTGTGAGATAATCTTGCATGGAATATAACAACTTCTGTTACTTAGTCAACAGTCCATTTATAGTTTGGAGTAAAATTAATGAGAGTGACGTCTTATTGACTTGAATGTGTGCTTGTAGATAACGAAGTCAGTTACCATTAGCTCTATTTTTTACGTCAATATAAAAGAGTGCTAAGATATTAAGAGCTAAAGTTTCGAATTTGAGGCTCAGTTATGCTAAAGGTCATGGTATCTGTCCGAAATGATTTAGATCCGGATAACTTCTTGCGAATTTTGTACAAATGCAAGAGGCCTCATTTGCTCTGGGATTAAGATTGTACCCCTCTTTCCGAAATGCTTTATAATAAAATTGGGAGATAGAAATATCTTTTTTTACAACAGAATTTTTGATGAAATAATCAGGATTAATTCATGCTAAATTTAATGAACCTCACAAATTCCTCTCTGGATATATTGAAATTTAGGAGAGTAAGGGAAAAATATCTTAGAGGAGGCATAGTTATTTTCAAACACGTCACTAACTGCGCAATGTGCTTAAATCTATTGTAAGGTAAATTGAAAAATATAATATTTATTTGTTTCAGATTTCTTTTAAAATATTGGTCTTATAACAATTAAACTCTGCATGAAGAGTATTAGTCCATCTATATTAAAATTAAGACTTTTCTAATTCAAACCATACTTTCGTTTATGTTTAGTTGCTTAACATTCTAAGCGGTCTGCACGTAAAGTCTTGCCATTCTGGAGATGCTTCAAAAATGCACCACACGTATTTTTTTGCCGTCAGGTGGGGTTCTCAGAAGCGGTTGAGCCGTATTTTTAAGAATGCGGCTCGGCCGCTTTTGTGAATCTTGCTTGAAGGCAGAAAAAGCATCTCTGGAATGACGGGATTTTACGTGCAGACCGCTTGAAGGGTTAAAATGGAAAGAACCATTGTTACAAATCATATATAAAAGTAATAATTGTGAATACATAAAGAAAAAAGAAACAGTCAATTTCACAAAGCATGAAATTACTTCGAACGTTAATGAATAGCAGTATATATTTCTACTAAAATTAAAATTGAAATTCTCAAAATGTTCTTCGAAAATAACAATAAATTTACAGTAAACTCATTTTTTCGGTGATTTTATAATCGCTTTGTTTATATTTAGTATTTCAGCTATATGTTTTTACACTCATAAATCTCTTCTTCAACAAAACCATTTTTCAACGTCAATCTTTACAAAGAATGATAATAAATTTTGTGAGATTCCATGGTGGAAAATCAGAAATATTTAATAAAAGAACATTGGAATGACATTCCACATTCAAAGTTTCGAATATTACATTTGAATATTGTTTGTCTTTCAAATGAAAAACCGAGTTCGTGCAGCCATTCAGTCAGTGAAGTATTTATATATTCAAATTTGGCTGGAAATAGCAGATTCCAATATTTGACTACTGAGAAAATTTGCATTAATATTAGAGGAGATGTAAAACAATAATACCTAGATTTCTAACAGAACTTATCGTAACCGTGTAGATTTTATTTTCTGGTTCTAAGCATTGATGAAGCTCAGCGTTTTGACTTGCTTAAATAATTCAACTCATAACGAACTGTTTTTGATTTTTAGTTGTAGATAATAATTCATTTAAATGATTAAGATAACTGACAATAAAAAAGTAATAAAATTTAAAAGTTTGGCAGATGAGTTATGGTTATAATAAAAATAAAATTTTTGATAAATTTATCAATAATTTGAACCTGGTGGTAGTGGGTTATTATGGTATTTGGATAATATTATTCCTAAAATGTTTCCTTTATGGGCTTTGAGCTCTTTGTAAGAGAGTGCAATTTAATATTTCTACTTATTACCTCTATAAGAGCCCTTTTAGATTTTAGTAAAGTAAATTTTAGGGCAATAAAAATTGAAGGATGATTTATGTATGTTTCATTAGAATATTGATTTTTTTTTTTAGTAAATTTATGTCCAAAAAAATACTAATTAAAAATCTGATATTCTTCCTTCACAGAATTATTTGAACTAAATCTGAAAAAAAAAATCACGTTTCAGAAATGTACTTATTAGTAAAGTAATCCTAAAATTTTCTCGGTTATTTACTTTTTTCATATTTATTTAGAAAAAAAAATATGAATTATTAATTACTCTCATACTTATTTTTTCAATGCTGTTTTTTTATAATTTGTACCTTTACAAATCGCTATTATTACCAATTTCAATTTTCCTATTTAATTTTATATAAGTTAAAAGTTACATGCAGGGGAAAATTGAGTATTTTCTGTATTAAATTTTGCATATTTTATTTTGTTAAACTTTGCTGATTGTAAATTAAGGCTTTAAAATTTGAAAAATTATACATATTGAAATATTTTTTTTTTATTTTTGATAAATTGCTATTATAATTTTCCAACATGATCTAACTTTTTTAAAGATGTTTGTCTAGATCATCCAGCACTTATGATTACATTTCACTTGATAGTAAATTTCTCATTAAGCACTAAATTTAATTAAAAATTGTTTTAGCACAGCCACTTAGACAGCGATTACATTTGCAAATCAAGATCCACAAAATTTCTTAATTTGAATAAGGGTTTTAAATACATATGTATATATATGTATCACAGCTTATAGTCACACTTAAGGTAGATGACCTTATATTGCTATGGCATAATATCTAAAATTTTACTTATAATATTTATATTCTTAAAGCTGTTAATTAGTTGTTTAGAAGATGCGCTTCTTGAAATAATCGTGAGCTCTACAAATCGTATATTTATGAAAGTATTTGCATTTTTATTATTCTTGCAAAATCACAAAACAATTAATAATTCAGTAAATAGAAAAATTGAATAAAATTAAAAAAAATTTTTTTCCCTATGTGAGGAATGCTATTTTTATAATATATCATTGTTACTTAGTAAAATAAGTACTTATTTTTGACTATTTCACACACACATGCATATGTGGTTATATATAATTTGTGTTAACTTATATTGTATTATAATTTCTATAACTTATTTGTTTGTAGTTTACATTAGGTACCTGAACAATTTTACGCATAATTATATTCACATTTTTAAAATTCATGATCAATCCTTTATTATTTTTAAATTTTTTTAATTTTATATTCATTTATTTTATAAAATTAAAGTTTTTATTTTTTATTTTAGGTACAATAGAGTTATCTTATTTAGATGTGTTTGAAAGATAGTTTATACACGTTATATATTTTTACCTGTGGTTGTTGAGTTACTTCATATCTAATCTTTAAATTCAGTTTTCATAAATACTGTTAATTATGAACATTATTTAACAATATATACAAAAAAAATTTTATGTTTTTGTGTTTATTAGAAAGTTATGTTTGTTAAACAATGAAATTATAAATCAATTTTCAAAAATGACTAAAATTTTTAATTTTAAAAAAGAAAACTATTATAATTTTAAGGGCAAAAAATTTTAATGAATGACAAAAAAATGCATTAAAAATATGACAAAATTTATTAGAAAGTTTCACCAACTTGCATTACAAAATTAGTAATTTTTCAGAAACAAAATATAAAAAAATATTAAAATAATTCACATTAGACATAAGAAATTAAATTAAAGCATAAAATTTAATTTAGCTTCAAAAAATATCGCGCGTGTCACGAAAATTGGAAATAAATAGTGAGAGATCAAATACAAACACGTGGAGAAACCGAAAGTTCCATTTAGAAATTTCTAAGGACATAATTAAATTAGAAGCATAATTTACCTTTGAAAGCCATCACACCGATGATCAAATGCATCCACATTGCGTAATGCATTTAGAACTTTTTTTTCGTAAAAACTTTTAGATACTTTTGAAACTTTGAAACACTATTGCATTGAATAAATATGCGACTACTTCACAAAGCAGATCTTTCACATCTGGGAGGATTTCAAAGACAAGTCCGAGGAAAGTTAGGCTTTCTCCGCCAAGCTCCGCTCGCCATATGTCGCCAAATCGATGAATTGCCACTTTGCTCCTTTACAACCCATTACGCTCAGTAAGGACCTAACAGACAGATCAACAGGTATAGTTCTGAATACAACCGCATTTGTGTTCTAAGATGTATTAAATTAAAATAATTATATTGGGAGTTCGAAGTACAAGGAATGAAGTCAAAAACTAAGTTTAAGTGGACAAACCTATTAAAATGTCCATCATATGACTTGCAAGGTTGGCTTCTACGTTCAGAATATTAATATTGAATTGAACATACAGATTGGGTGAGGGGAATTGTACAGAAAACAATTTTCTTCAATTTTTTTTTTTCTTTTTGCCAAAACTTGCGAATAAACCCTGATTACAAATAAAGGAAGTAATGCATAAACTTTTATTTTGCAGTTCATAAAATTAAGGCATGAATTCAAAAAAAGGTCAAAAACTTGGCAGGTAAAGCGAAGTTAATGCGTCTGACTGCATTAGACTTTTAATTTTAATTATTGAAAAGATTTTTAAAATAAATAATTTTATGATGTTTTTGAATAGCTGAAAAATATTTCTCTCACTTTCTAGATGCAGGGAGAACTCATCAAATTCTGACTATTAAATTAATACTAACTAGCAACGGTATTGACTTTATGTGACAAAAATTCATAAAGTATATAAACCAAAATGATTAAACTTGATTGTAATACATTTATAAGAATACAATAATGTAAAGTTAATCACAAATAAAAAAAAATCTAAAATCGTAACTTATTGATACTAGATATTTTTTTATACTTAATATAATTAAAATATAAGTTATTTCAATTGAATCGCAACTTAAATTAAATTAGAAGGCAATTCCTAAGGAAGGATGATATATCACATATAACAAAAAGAAATTAAGTAAGAAAAATGAGGAATTTTAAATATGTGCGAGATAGAGGCAGAAGAGGTGTATGAATTCAAATGGTTCATTTCAACATATGATAAGAGAGTTAGGATTAAGACTCGTCAAGGACAGGTGTGGCTTAAAGTGAATAATTAACAAGAACATTTTCATTGATGAACATGAGATTAGTTTTCTTGGAATGTCATCTGGACATAATTTAGGAGATATTAAGGATGAACGCAGTATTGAAAAGTTGAAGAAGAACAAAAGATAACAGACAATGACAGGAAGTTAAATATCACCCATAACGCTGCTTCAAGACTTTTAAAAGTATCTCAAAACAGTAACATGTGTAATAAGCGTCATGGGGGAAGTTTTATTAGAAATGCGACCTCTGCAGAAGATAGTGGAATTTTTTTTTTTTGCAAAAAGGAATCCACGACGACAGCCAAGTAGGTGTGTGGCGTATTAATTTACTGCTGCTATAGGTAAGATGTTCTCCCGCAAAAAGGTAGTCAAATGTTTAAAAGAAAAATGACTTCACACCCTTGCATATTTTCTATGTTCCAATGTTTTGTAGAGGTGCCAAGATCATCAGAATAATTTGACCAATCACCCTGACCTAGTGTACTCTTCCTCAATGATGTTAGATTGAGTATTTGGCTCTGATTCTAGACGGAACTTATCTGGCTTTAAAGTGTTCAACATCTTGTACAATACATAAAGTGAACAGTTTTACCTCAATTTACAAAACCTTCTGTACTTCAGAGCACGAAAAAATAAGTTTTTATATAATTTTCGAGAAGTATGACAACGTTATTTTATCCTTGTTGCTCTTTAACTGTTTCTTTATTTTATTCTATATGATCTTTTGTGATCACTATTTCGGATTATCCGCCAGTGTACTTTAGCATTCTTATTGTCTGAAATTTTACCTATATTTAATTATCTTTCTTCTTTCAATTTTATTTAAATAAATTAGTAATAAATAGGATTATAAATGCAGATCAATTTTTGTATTGGTCCATCATTTCAATGACAAGATGTTGAAGACGAAAATTGTTATTTCTTATTTTCTCCATACTTACATTTCTAATACCTCTTGTGTTGTTTTTGCAAATGTCACCTGTCTAAAGAATTTAGATCAAGATCCGTGATATTCATAGCAGCAAAGAGCTAGATGTACGCCCGTCGTTATCCGTAGCTTTGAGCACCATACAAGGGACAGCATGATTTGGTTCGGTTCCAATTTTGAGAAAGATCACCACGGGTTGGTCAGGTTCCTCCCGCTATCTTCCCCTTCTACTAACTTGGAATCCGACGCTTATTTAGAGTCCCTGATGCCTCAAAGACACTATACATTTATAAACATCCATTTATCTTTATAACCCCCTTTATAACCCAGCAGTCAGCATCGCTAACTACTACTGGATGGGTGGTCATATGATTTATTTTTATATTTAACGCGTGCCATTTATTTTGAATACAGGATGGTGAAATATTTAGGCTGTTTTAACTTCATGATCTTGCACAATGATATAATAAATATCTTTCATTGAAAGTCTTGATTCCAACCAAAAACATTTAAATCAAGATAATATCAAACATAATTTATGAAGAATATTTCTCTAGTGTCTTTTTTAGTCTGGTGTATAAGGCTACATTACTTTTTATCCGGTATAAAATTATCGTATTACATCTTCAAGTATACTGCTTGAACATATCATATTTTATTTTTGATAAGCATGGCATAATTTGGGAAAAAATGATAAAATCTTATTACTTTATTACATGATGAATAAACTTTATCATTATCAATACATGAAAATATCTTTAAAACCTTTTTGTTTTTCGTGGTTCTAAAAAGGGGAAAAAATTTGATTACAAGATTCAAGGGGACCCAAACTTAAATTTTTAAGAACTACGCTTTCTGCTTAAAAATGTTTACATCATTACAGATATTTTATGATGGATCAAACATCTTGTTTTTTATATAGATATTTTATTGTTTTTATCGACTCCTTATTAGTATTACTATCACATTGAGATAATATTAGGATTTCTTTTTGGGACATTTTTTCTATGTATCGACATAACAACATAAATATATTTATTATTTTAGTGAATTATATGGCCACAAAATGAATTGCTATATATTCCTGTTCGAATTAGATTTCTAAAAAATAAGTAATATAGGTTATATAAAAAAGGATAGGGAAATTAAATAACCCCTTTTTTTTTTAAAATTAAAATGAGGATGAAAGAAGGAATTTGGAATTGAAATGGAACATTTTACATAAACATTTTTATATAAAATAATTCAGTTTTAAAAATTTAAAAGGGTAAAAATTTTGGTTGATATTATTCGTAGTGTTAGTATTATGTTACATTTTTATAGTAATTTTAAGGTAACTATTAAGTTTCTTAAATTATTTTTATAACTTTCCAAAAATTGAGAAAAACAGACATTTTGTTCATTTATTTTGTTAAAGTTATTGTTTTTGATGCATGAGATTGAAATTGTAAAATCAAGATTTTTGGTAAAATATACTTTGAGTCTTCTGAGGTAAGCTAAAAATGTAATACGGTTTATGATCTTACCGAAAGAAAAAAAAAATGGGAAAGCAAAATAATTATATTCAAAAAAAAAAAGTATATTCTATTTTAAAATTTTTAACAGAGTTCTTAATTGTCTTAAATTCTTTTGAGATGGAAATGTCTGGAGTATAAAAAACTTTTTTTTAAAAATTGAAATTAAATATTATAATTATGTCTACAAGATTAAAACTGCATCATAAACTTATAGTGTTTGACAACAAATAATTTCTTTTTAAATAAGCATATTTTTATTAATGCATTAAACAATTTTCAACACGATAATGATATTTTTTTTTTTTTAAGTGAAAATTAAAGAATTATAAATTCTTGGATCATAAGTTTAAAAAATAGCTTGATTGAAAAGAAAAAAAAATTTTTTTTCTAAAGCAGTATATAAAATTTATTCAGAATTATGATAACTTACATAATTTGCTTAAAGAGTACTACTTCCATAGTATTTTTATTTTTCTAGAAAAATTATGAATTTTTATTTTTGATACCGAATGCTTTCTGGTGTTTATCTTTTTCAAAGACAAAGGTTTGCCAAACCGAACTATTACAACTTTTTGTGAATCATGGTCAGAGATGATGATGTTTATAGCTCATATCTACCCAGATTCATGTTAAACTAATATTATTATCCTGGAAAAGGTCACTTGGGCACAGAATAACCCCAGGTTAACGAAAGCTTTAATTCTGAAAAACTGTTTGTGTGTTACTGATGACCTTCTAAAAATATCCTCCAATATGATAAATTCCTTGGGAATAAAGTGTATTGGTTACATATATCCCTCTTTTTTAGAGAATGAAATTTTTTGAGAATGGACAAGAACAATAAAACTGCAACAACTTGAACAAAATATGAAATTTGCGTGAGATATCATTTTAAATTTAGTGAAAGTCTTGATTTCCCCTTTTTTTAAAAGCCATTTGAAACATTTTAGTTCAGTTTGATTGAAACATTTCTCAAATTATTCAAAAGAAAAATGAAAAGTCTTAAAATGTTGGCCAGCATACTTTATCTTAATGATATTCCCTGTAATTTTGTTTTATTTGTAAAAAAAAAAAAA
>BMAV01024018.1:0-19420 GCA_019973955.1 Trichonephila inaurata madagascariensis | reverse complement strand
ACAAAGAAATAATATGGATGAAACACTTCCAGTATAAATTATTTACACTATTTTTAACGTTAAATTACACAAAATTTGTATCAATGTATTACTTTTGCTGAGCAGAGATCCCGCGGAAAAAAAACTAAAACAAAAAATTAACACTAATATACGTTATCCCCATGGCAACCACATTACCGCACGATAAAAATATCAAAGAAAAACCATATTGTAATATTATCACCCCCTATCTTGGCGAACATAAACAATTTGGTGCCTAGCCCCTCTGTATCAAATTAGCATCCCAGATGGGTTAGGCAGTCTGATAATTGACCGACGATTTGCTGCATTTATTCTAATATTTCAAATTTAAATCCTATTTTTCATCGATTTATTTAAATGGGTTTTAACTGAACTTTTGTAATTTAATTTTATTCGAAATTGATAATTTTCTCCCCATTGGAATTATTCATTTATACTAATTTCAAACTCCCAGCAATGTACGCGTATATGTGGTCAAAACATAAAATGACTGTAACATTTTATTCTGTTATACATACAGTCACCCCAAAATGTATTGGGACACTTAGCACGCGTAACGGCAAAGCCATTTAAAAAAATATTTAATACATTAAAACAAAATGAATTAAGAAAAATTTTAACATTTAGGGTCAGTATATAGGAAAATTTTATTAGTATTATAGAATTATAATTTGATCTAGCTTTTCAAATATAATTAAAAAAGGCACACTAGTAAAAAAAGTATTGGGACATTTTTGAAATGAAATTTAACAAATATACAGCGCATCAATAGAATTTAATTTCACGCCATTTTTTTAGACTAGAAGTTTTAACATAGGTGACCATTTTTTTTACAACGAAAAGGAAGACGAAATATTTAAGAAAAATTACAATGTAAATACGTGAAACATTTTTATTACTCAAACAAAAATACCCCTAATAACGCTTACATGTCTTAAACGAGCTTTTTTCAAGGAATAAATTTTTTTTTCCCTCAAAATATCTTTTTTTAATAGATCAGAAATTTCGACAAGAAATATTCTTCTAATTGAATTTTTACGGTAAGTGCTGCAGCTATATATATAAAAATATCAACATTCAATCTTGATTTTCACTTGTCCAAAATCATTATCTATTAAAAACTCTTTCAACTGCTGCATTAGTTCCAAGGCACAACATAAATTATATAACAAGAATAATTAAATTTTCATAAGGAATGTGTTCATTTTTGGGAAAGGTTACATCTCTTTTCCCTCTATCTTTTATCAATTTCAACATGTTGATTTTCCCATTTTCTAACTTATCAAATTTAAGTTTATACAATTAGTCTTCTAATTCTTCAGATAGACAATTATCATCGATTTTAATATTCAGGCATTCCTTTCCCAAAAACTCACAAATTTTCTACATTTTCCCTATTTTCTTGCTTGAAGTCAAAAAACACCTTTAAAAAGTGTTATCACCTGTGATATTTGTTTCGGCCTATTTTTTGACATATTGGAAGCATGTTTGTAAAAATTCTGCATTTCTTTGATAGAATTTTCCCGTTTTCCCCCGGGTTTATTCCTTAAAATTTGACAATTTTCTTTTTATTATTAAAGGAATACATTTTTTTATCAAATCGTGATTTATATTGAAGGACAAAATCTTTCAAAATAAGGTTACAGTTCCGGCCTGGCATCTCTGAATACAGAGATTAACAGATTAGTTAAAATAGAAAAGGGGGACACTTTTCGAGGGAAAGGGCAGAACCTATAAACGAAGGACTGTCCTCCCTAAAAGAAAGGGTGATTGTCTCCTTATTAAACACAAACTTTTCAACAGATAAGATAATAGAAAAATGGAGAAAAAAAAGATATGTCGGTTTTGTGGGAAATCTCGTAATAAGTTATTGAAAAGAAAGGAAATAAGTTCGCTGTGGGGGAAAAAATCTTCAAATTGGGGTAAGTCTACTGTTTTAACATCTTATTGACAGGTTAAAGGAAACAAATAGTGTTAAAAACAAGCAAAAAAATTAAAGGGCGTCCAAAGAAAATGTTAAAGAAAAGGGTGGATTGTGGGGACAAGTAAACTTTAAATTTTGAATATTAATGTTAATTGATGGGAATTGAATTTTAAATTGCCGCACTGTTCAGCTACACGCGGGTTTTTGGCGACGGACCTCGTAATTTTAAACCCAGGTAAAGGGTGACGTGGAGGGCCCCGAGTTGGCCCCCCCCCCTTCCCAACTACCACACCACCCAAGGGGGAGGACGTTTCAGCCTCGACAGTTTTTAACGTGGATCCCCCCTGCCTTACACGGCGGGTCTTTGGTGGATTGAAGGAATTTGGGACAAGGGCCACGATCCGAAAATCCATCCCGGCAAAAGGGGCCCTTTTGCAATGTCAAAGTAGGTTCAAAAAAATCAGTAAATTTGAAACTGTCAGAAATTTTTTAAGAAAGTATAAAGCATCATGGGGGCAAAAAGTACCTAAAAAAAGCGCTCTATATAAACAAATCAAATAGATAAGTTTGGGTTTGGGGTTTTTTGTTTAAAATTTAATATGAAAAGCAGCCAACAGAATATTGGGAAAATCTAATTTTTGGATGAAACCAAATCTAACATTTTCGGATCGGATGGAAAACCAAAAAGTTTGGGGAAACCAAACACAGCAATGCATGTTAAAAAATTTACTGCCTACTGTTAAGTTTGGAGTGGGTAACCTAATTGTATGGGGCTGCATGGTAAGTTCTGGAGTAAGGAATTTGCATTTTGTTGATGGTATAATGAATAAATTTTCTATCTTGACATTCTCGGGCCGAAATTTAAATCAAAGTGCGAGCAAGCTGGGAATCTCAGGACATTTTTTAAAATTTTACCCTTTTAAAAAAGACCCGAAGCATACCCCGCAGAAAATTTGTATGTTATGGGTTTCTACTACTTTTTTTCTGTTATTAAGACTCCCGCACAAAATCCCGACCTTAATCCCCTTGAACATCGTAGAATTATTTGCAGCAAAACTATATGAGCACCAAATTTCTAACAAGCGGGGTTTAAGAAAATATGTGGTCGAAGAGTGGAACCAAAAAAACCATAAATCGTTCTTTAAAAAATTGTCCCAAACCATCCAAAAAAGACTTCGAGGGGTCATAAAAGGGAAGGGTGGCCCAGCAAGATATTAATTTCTAAGTTTGAACTGTTTTGTTTTTTTATTTATTTATTGGGAAGTGTCCGAATACATTTTTGAGCCCGTTTTTTTACTCGATTTCTTTTATTTTCAATTTTAACCATAATTGTGCATTAATGTATGAGTTTTGTTCGAACTACCAAAATAACATTTACTTCTTTTTTTTGTTTCATTTGTATGTTTAAGCAAAATAGTGCAATAAAAATCTATGAATTAGTAGTGTGTCCCAATACTTTTTTGACAGACTGTAAATAATACTATGTTAAGGCGAAATCTGAGGTTGAAGATTTGACTCATTATTTACTATCGCGTTCTTGTTAAAATATATAAAAAAAAGGGAAAACCCGGGGCTCTTCTTTTTTGTAGAACACAAGTTTTTGCAATAATTTTTAAAAATAAATTAAGAGGACTAAACTAAAAATTTTGTGTATTTTAAGAAGTTTGAAAGAAAACTTGTTTTAAAATAAATCTTCTATTAATATATTTTAGAAAGATGAAAATAAAACGATTTCGATAAAAATAAATTGTTTATTTTATTTTTATTTTAACAATGATTCAAGAACAAATGCCCGAGAAGGAAATCCTGCAAGATTTTTGAAACCACCATTTTTGTCATGGGGGCTCAAACGATTTATTTAAACTTGTCTTGTGCTGCTTGGTATACTTAAAGCAAAAATTCTTGCCAAACGGATTTTCTAATACTTAATTGGTTATATTTTATAATCTCTTATTTTTGTTTTTTTTTTTCCAAATCACAAACACCTGATTTGTGTGTGTGTTCCACATTACTTTCCATGCTACCTATCAAAAACACGGTGATAAGTCCTCCATGCATTCTTCACAAAATCCTGTAATAATTTCTTTCGTCGGTTTTGTTCAAATACTATTTATTCGATATATATAATCTTAACTTTTATAAAAAAAAAAGAAAAGGGAAAATGACTCCCTTTGGGTGGGGCAATTCCTTTTTTCTCCCAATCTTTCCCAAATTATGCACCCGTGGGTTTGTTATCTTAAAACAGTATTAATTCTGTCCCGATATGTCTTCTGGAATTTTTTTATTTGGGGGCCCAAAAATGTGGTTTTGGGGCCCCCAGTTTAAAATTTTAACTCGCAAAAGTCTGCATTTTTTTCTGAGATTTTTTGAGTTTTTCTATTGAAAGTATTAGAAAGCAAAAAAAGCCGCATTGGGCTTTTAATATTATTATTGTATTTAAATTCTCCATCCCCCTTATATTTTGGTCTTGGGGGAGGTTTTTTTTTTCGGGAAAATCAAAATAAGTTCCCAACCCCTCGTATGGGGGGTAGGGACGGATGTAAGAAATGAGTCACACACTCACAGTAATGGATCTAAATCTATATTTAGAGTCATATGAATAATATAATTAAAGTACTTATAATTTTAACTATACATTTGGGGGTAGTACCCCTAAATAACAAACTAATCAACTCGAAATTTAGCATGTAGATTTTTTTTATATCAAATATGCAAATGGATAATTTTTCAAGGCAACTGAATATTAACTTTGGTCAAAGCGCGCATTTCTGCTTCACAGTTGGCATTGTATAAAATAAGTAGCTATTCCAGACTGTTTATCTTGTGACAGTTCCTTAGAGACTCAGCCAAAAATGCTGTCCCAACGTTGTTTAAAACCCGATAGTCAACTAAATAACTTCAAATGTAGTCTCATAATCGGGATGTGTGACGCTGACTGGTCATATCGAGCAATAGACTGTCACCTTCACTGTAGGGAAGAAACAACACGAAGGGTATTGGTGATAGACCTAATTGTGAACCACAATCAAGTGATGAGGGTGACACCTAATCCGGCACTCCGCTTTCTAAACCACGCCAACAGGATGGCTTTGAGCCCAGATCGATTTAACGTGCATCATCCCCTCTATACAACGGTGGCATTAGGTTTTGAACCCTCCACACGACAACACCGGCCACGAGTTCGTGACCATGACCATTCGGCTACCACAACCTTGCATAACTGTTTGAAATAATGATTACTGCAGAGAAATCTTCAGGAGAGTGAAAGTTCTGTAAAGCCAATGTGTGTACACAAATGTAAGGCATGATCTGTATGATTATGCAACAGGATCGAACTGCCTGACAGATATTATTATTCGCTATCCGACGTACCCCAGCATCTCCTTCCATAACTCTCGGTACCTTCCTCGTTTTTTGTCTGTGTCGGCGTTACACTCACAACGGTCTTTAACACGTCTGCCTTTAACCTCAAAACACCAATGTAATCATCTAGAGTGGCAGTGTTGCTGTTCAACATAAATTCTAACAGAGTAATATCGCTTAATGCTATTTCTTTTAATCTTGAAGCAAGTGACTATCGGATATGGAGGAGCCGGAGCCAGTGGTCCCTATCGGCCTGTGTTTTACTGATACATATAGCCATTAAACTTGGTGATAGGATGTGAACCCTATCTCTTACGACAGCCTATTGCTTCTTAGTCATCCTGCGTATGGCTTTTAAGATCTCAGCAATATGCTGATGACATCCAACAGCAAGTTCTCTTAATGGAACGTCATGGTTTGCATGTTTCTAAACTACCGACATGCTGTTGTTTATACCCTTCCTTTGTTCGCAATATTACTTGACTTTTCAAATACTTGTGGAATATGGTAGGCCACCAGATTTGGACATTTCAAAATGTTTCAATTATGCAGTAGCAATTAATGGATGCCTGGTAGTATGTCTCGTAAACTAAGATTAGAATCTTATATACGCACTTTTTATAATTACATATTCAACCAAGCATTGTTACCGATTTCTGGGAAGAGTAGGGGTAGAAATACCGATTACTGATATTAACATTCGATAATCATTGAAGAATCCTACGGTTTTGAAATTTTAATCGTTTCATTATCTGTCCATGAGATTTCCATTTCAACAAAAACAGTCCTTTTCTTCATGCCGTTCGATATTTTTGAAAAATGTAAGAAATCTGTTCTGAAATCAACGTACTCTAAAAGTTATTGAATAATATTTTTAACATAAATAACTTATTTTTTTAATAAAATTTTTTAAAATGATTCTTGAATAATGAGTCTCAAACACTGAGGATCTGAAGAGCTCTTTTCTCTCTCTAAAAAAATCACCTAAAACGCCTTCACATTTGTGTTTTATTAAAATGTTATACGCGTGAACTAGTATAGAAATTTATTAATCATTGTGAATATTTGGTCTCTTCTTCTGCAAATATTTCCATGTAACATGTTTATTAAATATCTTGAAAATATTTTAAAAGTGTCTAACCATTTAAAAAAATATCATAATGTGTCAAAAAATTGACAAATATGTATTACTTTAATCCAGAAATCATTATTACAATTTTTAAGGTCAAATTTGATATGTTTATTACTTCCTAGTAAAATACGATGAGCTATTAAAAGTATACCCTAGTAATTGTTTAATAATTTAAAAAGAGATATGCTTAGTAGTTTAAAAAATTATTAGATTATATATATAACAAAAGTATCTTTATTAATCAATTATTACATCTGGTGGTTCGTCAATTCAGATAAAGAAAACTCCTTTTTTGTCTTTTAGAAAACTTATATGACGGGACGACACGGACATTAAGGTATCCGACTACCCTAAAATCATGATTTTCTTAAAAAATAGACATTTTTTTATGGTTTTATTTTATAGGTCACCTTATTAGCTTTATAAAAATACCAAGTTTTTATTTTTCTTTCACTAGAACAAAAACTATAAGTGTTTTAGAAAAATAGATGCCATAACTTTACATAAGATGTCAAACTTTAAGATGCGTTTTACTCGAAATGTGTTTTTTCCGAAAAGCTCAAACGGAAACAGAGATTGTTCAAAAAATTTTTTAAATAATTTGCTGAAATTTTTTCTGTATATTCTGTATAACAATCGAAGTATTTTAACCTTCAGATTTATCAATCACTGGTTTATTACAAAATTTACAATTGTTTATGTGAATATAATCACTGTTTTTTTAAGCAATTTCATTCAGTAACTAAGATAAACTCCTCTAGTTTTTGTAAAAATTAAAAAATCTCTTATCCTGAATGTCATTTCAAAAAGGAATAGAAAAGTAATACATTAAATTTGAAAAATTTAGAATTTGTTTATTTACTATTTCTACAGAGCGGGCTTCGTATATGTAATTTTTTGTCAATTTTTACTTATTTCAGAGTAGTAATAATTTTTTTTTCTCTTCTTAACTTTAGCCTTTTTTTCTTAAAATGTACTAAATAAATCATAAAACCACAAAAAAATCTCCATACCTCCATTATTTTTTAAAAAAAAAGTTGTCGCAAGTAGTCGGATACCTTAAGAAACACAGAAAAAGCATATAGTATATGATTGAAACCTAGGTTGTATGATTAGGGCAACCGACCCTTCAATTACAGCTTACAGCTGTACAAAACAATAGCTTAACTGCCACTGAAATCTTACACACAACAAAAACTCAAGTTTCACGTTACAGAGCAGCGCCCACTAGTCGACGCTTTTCAACATCAGTTGATAATTATAGCCTAAAGAAAAATTACCTCTATACTAATATATCATTGGTATTCCACCATCAAAATGCTACACCATGTGTGGTATCGGATATTGTATAAACTGTATCACACAAACAGTTTGAGTTAAAATTTGGCGTGAAATTAAGAAGCCACACGAGAGATGTTAGGGTTATTTGTCTCAATTATCTGAAGTGTTAAACATTTTACCACACCCATAGGATTTTTAAGAGTTAATTATTACCTGTCAACACATCAGTGCATCATATTCTGCATAATTCTGAATAACATGACTGTTTTAATACTGTTTTTGAACTACTGCATGCCATATCTGATGCAGAGCGTTGAAATGATGAATTAATCGGAAAAAATCAAAACAGAGTTTTTGATGGATGGAATAGTGATGATTGATATTGATACAATTTTCTTATAGTGAATAGGATTTTTGTTTTTCGAGAGTTTGAATTCGTGAATGCCGTGCTATTACTAGGGGGAATTCTTAATAATCATTTTACATGCACACTACTGTATTTATTGGAATTCCATCAAGTATGTTTATGAAAATACAAAAACGAGAGAAATTTAAAATCCAGTTGTATTTTAATAAGTTTTGAAATTATTTGAAAATATTTTAAAGATTATTTTTATTTTTTATGAATTAATAAAATAGACTTAAGAATACTTTTGAAAATTAAAAAAATAAACAAACAAAAACATCTTTTATATTGTTTCTAATGTTTATATTGCTTCCTATAAATACATTAGTTTAGATTCGAGCTTAATTCATATTTTTGAAAAAGTGGCGTGCCATTTTCTCTACAGCACAGATCTAGATGCTCTCAGATCTGAAGAAGGGCAATATTCAAGCATCCTTCGTATCGGGAAAGGTCAGAGCAGCATGGGTAACTTGTGATCGCGCATTGTCTTGTTGAAAGATTGATTGATTGAATATTAACGTCGCACTGTTCAGCTACACGAGGGCTTTTGGCGACGGACCACGTAATTTTGAACCATGGTCAAGTGACGTGGACGACACCTGGGCTGGCACCCCTCTCTAACTACCACACCAACGGGAGGACGTTTCAGCTCTGACAGATTTAACGTGTATCGCTGCCCTACACGCGGGTCTTTAGTGGTACTGGCTCGAAGCTCGTGACAAGGCAAGCCACGGTCCGATACCTATACCACTCGGCTACCGCAGCCACGTCTTGTTGAAAGAGGCGTCGAAGATAAGTTACAGCCTTGGACCTTATTACGTCAGAAATGTAGCGGAAGTTGTGTATGCAAACAAAAGATGACTGTGAGATGTGTATCCAATGATATCCCATACAACTAATCCAGATGTTGGAACTGTATGGTCAAGCTAGAAATGTTCGTTCTCCACGGACACAAGGATGCGTCCGTCATGATGCTGTAAAGATTTATCTGAAAGGACGACGTGATGTAATTGCTCAATCTAGGATTATCGTTCTGGAATCGCACTGTTGTGTGTGGTATTTTGCTTGCTTGATTGAATATTAACGTCGCACTGTTCAGCTACACGAAGGCTTTTGGCGACGGACCACGTGATTTTGAACCATAGTCAAGTGATGTGGACGACACCTGAGCTGGCATCCCCCTCTCCTAACTACCGCTCCACACCAACGGGAGGACGTTTCAGCTCTCGACAGATTTAACGTGCATCGCTGCCCTACATGGCGGTTCTTCAGAGGTACTGGGCTCGAACTCGTGACGAAGCAAGCCACGATTCGATACCTATACCACTCAGCTACCGCAGCCGCTGTGTGGTATCTTGCAATAATTACGTTATGACAGTCCCCGTTGCGCCAGAGGTTTTGAATTGTCCATATAACACTTTTTCTTCTTAAAACAATCTAGATTTCTGATCCAAGTTATGTGACTAAATTGAACGACCACACAGAACCAAGTGGGCAAAATGGGCTGAGTGGTAGGGGATTTCAGCGATTCCGTGAAACTATAAATCCGAAGTCACGTTACGTCACGAACTTGTCACATTTTAAATTCTGGAGAGTTCCTGATTCTTACGCGATATGTGTAACACGACCTTTATACAAACAACCAACGTTCGAATGTGACTTCCGAGTGGAAAAGCTCGTTATATGCAATGTTCCCTCTTATATGGCGTTACTCCTGCTGCTGCACTTGTGACAGGCTCACGCGTCTTTTCTGTAACATAACCTCTGGGTTCTTTGACGGCCAAGATTAATGGCAAATCTTTTCCAACCCAAATCCAAGAAGTGAAATGCAAGTGTAGATGCAAATAAGATAGCCTTTAAAAGAACAGAAGTTTTAGTAAGCATGATGGCAATTTAGAGAAAGTTCTGTTTGGAAATGATAGAAGTGTAATTTGACAGCCTACCAAAGATTCACGGATTCCTAGCCATTACTACAAGGTGCATACTATTGCACGCGTGCCTAACAGCCTATCTGAAAGTGATTGAACCGTTGCGTGATTCAAGGTAGGACAGATTATTTGATATCAGAATTCGTAATATTATTAGAATTGAAAGTAGGCGGATAATATAATTATTTAGATATGTGATCCAAGTTGCGCGATCCGTTTTAGCTACGGCTACGTGTTTTGGTTTATTCTCACTTAATATAAGTTTGTCCAATATATTAGAAATTTAACTTAAACTCTTAATAAAGTCATATTAAGAATTCTAAAATGTCGATTCATTTCGAGAACCCCACACCTCTAATTCACGCTGACAACCAAAGATATGGTCACCAAAGAACGACCATATCACACACTAGAATTAAAATGTCCATGATGTGAAATACTCAGCATGTTATACCTTTAATGGAAATTTAGCGCTTATCACGTGTCGCCTTTATAATGTAGAAATTTTAAAATCCACTTATGTGTACATGTGAAATTGCCCCCTTGTGTACCCTTCTCCTGGATTATCTGCGTGAGCTAGAGGTGTAGGATTAACAAAAAGACTAGACGTATCCATATTCTTAATGTCTTTATTAAGAATTTAAACTTAAACTTTTAACAGATTAGATGATAATAATATATATGAGAGAATCTACGGTGACAAAACGCAATATATCAATAATACCGAAATCACGTAACTCGGACCACTATCAATATCTAACCCGCCTAATCTCAATTGCAATAATATCACAAGTCCTAATATTAAATAGTCAATCCTACCTTGATCCAATCACCGATCTAATCATAAGGGAGCTATGTCTTTACTCGAGTGCAATGGTTATGCACCTTGACCTAATGGCGCTATCTTCGGGATAACCTCTGTTGGCTGTCACTTCACAATCATAACATTCCCCAAAATTGCCACCTCACTTACTGAAACTTCTGATATTTAAAAGCTATCTAATTTGCATCTTCTCTTCACGTTTCACTTGGCCGGGGTTTAGCCGGAGTGGTATAGGTATCGGATCGGGGTTTTTGCCTTGTCACGAGTTTGAGCCCAGTACCACTAAAGTCCGCCGTGGGGCGCGATGCACGTTAAATCTGTCGATAGCTAAAACGTCCTCCCGTTGGTGTGGTGGGTGTTAGGAGAGGGGCCAGTTTCGGTGCATCCACGTCACTTGACCATGGTTTCAAAATTACGTGGTCGCCCCAAAACCCCTCGTGTAGCTGAACATTTCGGTTAATATTCAATCAATCAATCAGTTTCATTTTTCCGGTTTTGGGGAAAGAGTTGCCATTAATCCCGAAGCCCAAAAGGACATAAAAGTAATGAAAAGACGCGTAAGCCCGTCACATACACACGTTACATATTCGTATATTATTGTAATTTAAGGTACTGTTTATGCTCATTATTATTCAATATTATGAGATTTGTTTAAAATTAATTGTTTATTGAAGTTAACATCGTTCTAGAGTTGCACGAGGAGACGAAAACAAAGTGAAGAATCTTTTGAGAATAATTAACGAATAAATTAAATGGTAAGGACAGAGAAATCCTGATAGGTGTCCTAAAATCCTCGCTTCCCACTTTTTTCACTGAGCAGCTGATTAAAAAGGATGCCAATAGTATTTTTATGTTAATGCCCCATTGCCAACAATATTGAATACCTAAATGCACTTTTACATACTGTTTAAATTTTCAAACTACTTTTAGTACAGCCAAGAATGTACAAACTTTATTTTTTTCATTTTAAATAGTTTTAATCTAACAGCTGTAAAATAATTGATAAATGATGGTTAAAAATATCGCATTTTACATTTCGTCAGTCAGGTTATTGCGTAAAATCAAGGTTCACTGCGCTCTACGGGAGGCCAGAAGAATGATGTAATCATATCAAACATCAACTGTTTGACTTTTCAAAGGTGGGTTGGAAAAAATTTTCTCCAATACAAAAGCGGGAGTAAATCGGGGGGTATTTATCCTGAAAATGATTTATTCATGCCCCGCCCAAAGTACTTTCAGATTTTCAAGTTTTAAAGGGCAAGTCCGGGGGGTTTTCTAAAGTGTTGTAGCGTAATTATTTCCAGAATTTTAACTGGTTCTGCTTAGCTCCGCTATGCTATACAATGTAAGAAACAAGGATCCTTGCAAACAGTAAGTGTGAAGTAAGCAGTGCGAAACCAAAATGCTTGTGTTCTAAAGCAGTATAAATGGTCTTCATACTCTTATTACATTTAAATACGAATGAAACTTGTTTAACTGTGAATATCTTGATGTAAATTAAAAACTAAATTATCAATATAATCCTAACAAAATAAAAAATCGAAAACCAATTTTCACGAATTTTATTTAATGTCTAAGCTAAATTGCTCAAAACCTGCCAACGAACGAGATAGAAGAGTGCCATTATTCGTTATTCTCTTATTTCTTAAATAGAAAGCATTCTTTCAAAGACGTGCCAAATTCAAAAATAAAATCAGCCAAATAAAAAAGTAAAAATTTCTTAAAATTGTAAATTTATTTTGCGTAAGAGAGAAAAATATTTTTAAAAAAAGTTATATAAAATTTTCTTTTTGATATTTTTGTAGGGGATTTTATCACCCCTTTAAAAAGATTCTTTAGAGGGGTTGATAAACGTTCTATTTGTCGGGCTGTAAGTCTCTACATTTCGATGGTATCGATACGGAGAGTGAGGTGTCGGTTTCGTTACCCGATTGTGGTTCAAAACTGTGAGGGGCGTTTGTCGCTGATAGGCTTCATGCAGCTTCTTAAGTGGAATAAATTTACAATCAATCAATCATAAAATTTATTGTCACTTAATTGGCAATTGCCTTTCCTATATCATAGAAATATCTTATTTTCACGATGATTCTTCTGTTACACAAAACTGATCCACAGTGAATGTCAGTAATGTTTTGTTCGAAAAGAAATGATGAGATTATGAGATACATCTTGATGGAATGTTCTGCTTTCAACTCTGCTTGTTTTAAACATTTTAAACCGTATACTTTAACATTAAATGACTTGAATATCGAAGATTTTCCTTAATAACAAATTTTTTCTTTCTTTGGCTGGCATTTGAATTTTTACCTTCAAAATATTTGGCATAGTTAAAAATATCTTTTTATGTATTGCATGAAATTAGTTTTTTAATTGTTTTAATTTATCAAATGGAATATTTTTAACCCGTTTTAGGTAGGATACATCCCATGAAAACTCGATAGTGTGTGAAAATTCTAACTCACCAACCTGGGATTTTTATTTCTATACAGGTTTAGGTTTATATTATAAAGCATGTTATATAAAATTATTTTTTTTCTTCAATATTTAATTTTCCTTTCTTATAATTTCTATGTATAGTGTAAATCAGGGGTACTCAACCTCTTCTCTCACCGGGCCACATACCAATGTGGTATTCCAATGTGGGCCGCAACTTGAAGATAATGGGGGAAAAACTTCAAAAGACCAAGCAAACTTTTCATACTATAACTCATTAAATATAAAAGCTCATTTTGAGGTTTTATTTGAATACTACATTAACATATCTCACCCCCAAAAATTTACTTTTTTGCATTGTTCACTGAGTTATGGGGTGGTTTCGATTTCCTTTCATCTATGTCCAAGCTCCTTGCTTACACTCTATCAAAAAAAGCATATTGATAGATCTAATTACTTGCTTGATAGAAATTCCAACTAAATTTTTAGCAAACTGTTCTAATTGAATTTCTTAGTGCAATAGACCATGACCGGGCCACATGCGGCCCGCAGACTGTAGGTCGAGTACCACTGTTGTAAATGATTTCCAAAGACTCAAATCGTGCTCATTCAATTATCAGAACTGCTTAGCTTCTTCCGAATCGCTGCAAGAGTGAACGCCTTTCAGTGTCCCAACAGGAAGTCTTAATTTAGCAAGAAAGGTAACAGAATCGCGGTCAATGGCAAAAAGTGGCTCAGACTTGAACGAGATTCGCTGCCCACTCTCTTCGGCACCACTGACCTTGTCTCGGAAGAAGCGCTCGCATTGGATGATCTGAATAATGAGAAAGGTGTTTTAAATTAATGAGATAAAGATTCGTAACACCGCGATCAGTTTGAAGGACGCCGTGTCGGAAATTTCATTTCGGTGAGAAAAAACCAAAAGACGCGAAGTGTTGTGGTTATTAATCAAAATATTTACGCACCGGCTTTAACTAAAAACACGTGTTCGCTGCATAGGCAGAGTTAATAACCTTTTTACTATTGTGTCGCAACACAAAAGTGTGTTATTGAATAAATTTTGCAGGTACGCCCGTTTTTTACACTGAGAAGTTCTTGCGGAGCGATTTATGAGAGTGTGTGGTATTCTCTACTACGTGCTTATATTTATTAAAAAATATTTTAGATTCGAAGTTCACGTCTACACACCGTTTTGAATATTTGAGCGCAATGTTACTAACTCTGTGGATTTTCTGCTTTCCTTCTGAAATCTAGACTGATGTGTTTTTTTTTTTAATACAATGAAATGCCTCCGAATAATAATAATAATTTCTGTTTAATTGTATTTTTTCTGATTTTTGAAAACATTTTAACGATTGATTTAATTATTCATTTATAGTTTCTAGAACCTTTTAGAAACAAAAGGACTTGCGTTTTAAAGATTAAAACATCAGTGACCAACTGACTGTAACTATAACTGTCAAATGCATTTGTAACTAAAACACTAGTCATTTTTATTGGGTTACTGAAGCATAAAACTATGTTATCCTGACGGACAGTTTATCAGTTTTAAAAATTACCCAAAATATTAATAGAAAATCCAATACGATAATTTTAAATTTAAGTTCAACTTTACAAGAGTGTCTCCAAATAGTTCAATCCATTACATTCATTTGGGTAACAGCTCACAAGGGAATAGAAATCAATGAAGAAGTTGATAAATTGGTTAAAGCCTCTCCAAAACCTTGGAATATTATTCCTTGGAGATTTCTTTGGGAGATCTACATACATATTTCAAAAAACAACATAAAAGTAAAAACAGAGAAGCATGGAAAAAAGAGCAGAAGGCATAAAAAATATAATTATATTTCTCATCTTGAAAAGTGGAATAAACTGGCAAAAAATAGAAATACAGAAGTTTTAATCAATAAGTTGCGAGCTAAAAACTCCATTAAATGATATTTATTTCCTTTTTAAACGTTCTCCATTGTAACAGATTGTCAAGCATCAGAAACTAGTAACATTTTATATTAAACTGTATCAAAAAAAAAATCACAGCGGGGGAAATTTAAAAAAATTTTTATCCCCAACCACGGGGGGAAGGGGTCATATTCCTCCCAAAAGCGGGGAAAAGTAAAACTACTAAAAGAGTCCTTTTGGGTGAAATATCTCATAATCAAAAGTCATTTCTAAAAGTGGTGAATTCAAATCAACAACTTTAAACTTATAATCTGCACATTTTAGTCAATTTGAGGGGTTCCCGTAACATTAAGGGTGATAAAAATGTATTCTATGATTCAAATTTAAAAACTCAAACAAAATTCTATTTCCCATGCCCTCTTTTGAATCTATCGTGATAACTTTTCAAGATATTGTTTTCTGATGATTATACGCATCGCGATAAACTTTTTTGTTTTAGCATAAGTTACCAAAGAAGTTTCATTGGTATGTACCTGCCACATAACAGCATATTTACTACTCATTAAACTGATTTATTATCGTAACTTAGCAATCAAAACTGATGTTATTTATATTTGCATTCGTACAGTGGAACGTTTTGAATTTGAATTAATATTAATCCTAAATAATCTAAAAATGTTGATAACATACTGAGCGAGTGTATGTTTATTAATGTCGTATTATAAAGCAACACGAGGGCTGTTAGCAGTGAGCCTCGTGATTTTGAATTGAAATGAAGTGAAGAGGACACCTGAACTGTTACCCCTTCTCCAAACTTTCACTTTGGGCCACTAGAGATTTAACGTGCCCCAGCCCCTTTACGTCTTCAAGGACACCAGGATTCGAACTTATGACAGGCCCTCCACGAGCTCGTGATCATAAACATTAGATCACCACGAAAAACATACTCATCAAGCAGAAAGATACACACTAAGAGAGAAATCATTTGATTTTACTAACATTATATAGATCAAATTTGGCTTCATGTATGATACAAGGCTTGTAATTTTTTTAGTATCTCTTTTCCAGTAAGTTACGTAGGTTTCAGCATTTTATCTTCAACTGTCTTTGTACTTATCCCCTTTCTCTAAAACTCTTCATGGGGAAAAAAAGGCAAATGCCAAGATTACAAATTTTTGATATTGTTGGTATCAAAGAATTCTCCGTTTTGTCTACTACGTAATAAATTTAAATATCAAGGAGGTGAAGTCAGTGCTCTTTCTTGTTATTCAAAAGGCTATTTTGGTAACAGAACTCGTATGGACCATGGTTGATCTAAAGTAAATCGTTATGGACTAGGATTACAACTGTGCAGGTATTTCACTCTTTTAACTTTCCCATTAGGTCGCCTACTAAGGACAAGTTTAAATCTCCTTTATTCTGCGCACATTTAATTAAAAAAAAGTCGGAACTGGAACCCAAGGTTCAACTAGAGTACCATTGGCGACAAAACTGATAAAACATTCTGCTTTCACAGCCATTGACAAAATGAGAAAAGAAATGAATGAGATGAAAATTCGTGAAATAAGAGTTTTTGGGAATGATTGGTAATAATCTTTCCTTCCTCTAGCTATAAATTGAGGAGCGTAGTGATAAACACAAGGCACTGACAGCTACCAGAGAGCGATTACTTCTTCTCTCTTTTAATTTGCTTCTATAGAGTCACCATATAATGTATGTTTGTGGCATTTTAGACTCATGGGGCCAGAATATACCGGTAGAATTAACTGCTTACGTTTATATCCATTATAATTCTTCACTATCCCAGTTTTATGTTTTGGTGACAAACTTTCCGAACAAAATAAGAAACAGAATATGATGCTAAATGCATGTTCTTTGCCACGAAAAGAGCGAATGACCTCTAATGTCCGTTTCTCTTTCTTTCTTCTTGCAGTGAGCACATTTACCAATTGGTGAGTAGTACTAAGGCTCGACGCTTCAACTTCACCACGGTGTTCGTGGACGAGCGAGACGGGGACATAGAACCGAACAATGAGCTGCTTCCAGAAGGCCCACCCAAGATCCAGCACGATGGGTACGTGGTGTACCAGACTGCAGTACACTACGACTACCATCTTCCTAGTGCCTCTGTACCGTGGAGGTACGCTGCAGCACCAGCGGCTGCGACTACCACTATCAATACCCAATCCATTCACAGGCGGAGGAGGTGAAGTATTGCATATTTTTTTTTAAATGTTTCTTTTGTATTTGAATGAACATCTTCCTTTCTGTATTTTATTGTTACCCATAAAGTGTAAGTTAAATTATTTCATGAAATAATGCATAAAAAAATGAGTTTTAAAAAATGTATTACATTAATATGTGCATTATCGGTACTTGACGTATTGTACCGACGAACGATTTTGCCAAATCTAAAGACGCTCCCAAAATGCAGTCCCCTTTTCCGTGCATATACAGGGGGTCCTTAATTCATTGTACAAACTTTAAGGGTAGATACGAGATATTGTGTAACAATAATTTACTGTATAGGAATGTATGGGTGCAAGTGACGCAGTGAGGCACAAACAAGGAAAATAAAATAAAAGAGAAATGGAGTTATCGGTTGGTTGGTTGCCGGGGAACAGTAGATGTCTAGCCACCATCCAGCATGATGCACCTCAGTAGGGGAAAACCTTATTCGCCATTGTGTTGCTTTGTGGGAGACTTTATTATGCCAAAAGTAAAAATGATTTCATGACGGCCGGGGAATAAAGAGAGTGCGCTACGGGGAAAGTATCACGCGCAGTTTCCATCGACAAATACTGATCCAGAATTTTTTAAACATGTGCGCACTCACCTGGCGCCGTTTTGGGGGGCGATGTTGGGGTGGTGGGCCAGTCCTTGTCAACCGTTCCGTTTTCGAGCCTCGATTACTTTTTTTGGGGACATGTGAAAATTTTGTTTTTGTGACCCTTGCCGTATGATCTGGTTTCTCAATACTGAAGATGGTGCCCTGACCGTGAAAAACCTGGCTTTTTTGTACGGGACCCAATCGCTCCACCGATGCTGTCAAGCATATATCTCAACTGGTAGACGCAACTTTGAAAAGTTGTTGAAAACATTACACTTGTCAACGACGCTTTCAATAAACACTTTGTCATTTCTTTCGTCTCTTATTTTTCATGTTTGTACCTCACCGCGTCACTAACGCCCATACATTCCTATGCAATAAATGATCGTTACACAATGTCCTGACCCATAAAGTTTGTACCATGAATTCGGTACCACCCTTTATATAATCCTAACGACAAATAAATGGAGGAAGATTTAGAAAAATCAAATATTTAAAGACTTATCTCAAGTAATTGATTCAACTGATCTCTTTTTCCCATTCAATAGATACGAGATCTTTGAACCAGCTGTGAAAATACAGCTACTAAATTTATGTTGAATCCTTCTAACCATGTATTTTTTTAGAATTCCTATTAACTTGTCGCTGTTTTTCATGTTAAATTTCCATTGTTTTTGTCTGTTTCTAAATACAGTAATACCCCAAACTTCGCGATAAGGGGGATTGAGTGATAACCGCGTAAGTCGAATCGGCGTTAGTCGGGGTATAATATCTTATGTAAATACATATACATTATTTTTAGTTGAAACCGGAGATGAAAGAAAACAATAATTTAGAAAAAAATGTTCAGTAAAATCTTAGATAACATCAATACGAAATCGCAAATCAAAGTTATTTTGATATAGAAGGTTTCATAAAATGTAACGAAAAGATTTTTTTTCTACCGCAAAATGTCCTCGTAGGATGCTAAGAATTTTTCAAATTCTTGTTTTGTTGAGAAATGCTTTCGTTGGAGTCTGTATTTTCTAATATTTATAACCTTTTTTTCAATTAAACAGAGGCCTTCTGCCCAATTCCCAACTGTCATTCGATCTTCTGATTGAACTGGGTTTAAAGGCTGAAGTTTTTCAATGTCTTGCTCATGCATTTCTATGAGTTCATTAACTGTCAGCTCCAAATAGTGGGAATCTCGCAGTTCTTGAGCGTCATCACTATCCACTTCTAAATTTATTTGCATAGCAAAATCGACAACATCTGCTATCACATTACCAATTTCATTAGACACTGATTCCTCCTGAGTTTCAGTGATGGAAAAATAAAAGATGAATCGAGACGAGATTTGAAAATCGCGAACTCCGAATTCGCGTAAGTCGGGGTATT
>BMAV01024017.1:0-20370 GCA_019973955.1 Trichonephila inaurata madagascariensis | reverse complement strand
TTTTCTTTTTTTTTTTTAAATCAAGACATGAGGGCTATTTTTGTATTATTGAAAGTTTAATTCTAGGGCTTAACATATCAATAACTTAAAAACAATATATAGCTATAACGACATGAAATATTCGGCAAATCGGGTGTGTAATAGTTACTTATATTATTAACTCATCAAAATATTTGACTAAAATTAAAAATTGTGGATATTTTTAACCCTTATTTTGCACGTCCTTAGATGGTTCAGTTGAATATGACGGTTTAATTTGAATAAAAGTTCATTTTTGCAAACAAGGGGAAAAATTTTAAGAAGCCGGGGGCGCAAAATTTTTTTCAAAGGGCCTAAAAAATATAAACAATTTTAAAAAAAGGTATAATTTTTAAATTTAAACTAAATAATTCGATCTCTTACACATTATTTATAAAAGGGGGCTTAAAGAAAAGCATAAAATTTTTTAAAATAAATCATAATTTTAAAAAATTAAAACAAAATAAAATAAGAAATTTTTTTTTAAAGAAATATTTATTAATTTTTTACGTTGCGCATGCTATTTTCTAAAATAGTACTTTAAATTACTAGCTATAAGTTGATTTATAAAGAAAAATTATCCTTATTACACTGTAGTAATATTATATTATAGAATAATAAATTATTTTTTTAAAAAAAAAAAAATACATTTTAAAATTTTTTTTAAAAAAATTTCAAAATTTTTTCAAATATTTTGAAATACAAAAGATATATTTTCTTAAATGATTAGATTTTAAAGGGGTATGATACATTTTATAATTCTATAACGTTTTGTACATCAGAGGCTACTATTTTAGAAAACAGCAGCCCAACGAAAAAAATCTTTTATTACAAATTTTCTTGCTCATAATTTTTAAAATTTATTTTTTTCCTTTTTTTTTTTCTGAAGCCCCATTGTTATAAAAATGTGTAAAATTTAAATTATTTAATTTAAATTTAAAGTATACCTGTTTTTAAAAATTTTTCAAATTTTTACCCCCCTGAACATTTAACACCCTGGATCTTAAGAAATCTGCGCATCCGATAAAAAAAATTCGCGTAACCACGCATGATAAGAAAGCGATCTTTCTTCCAATAATACATAAATTTTACTTTCAACTCAAGGACAATTTATAACCCTCCCGAATCATTGACGTGTTGCAGAAAAGATTGTTTATTTTTCTAATGGGCTGCATTTTGCCAGTTTAGTCTTTGCACACACAGAAAGTCCCCTAGTTTGAGAGACATTTCATTGGGGGACCATCTGGGTCTCCCCCCTTTAAGACACTTAAATTTGGTGAGAAAAAAAAACCCAAACCCCAATTTCGTTAATGAGACAAACACAACCCGGGAAAAAAGTTCACCCAAAACTCAAGCAATTTTTTAAATTTAGTTTTTTTTACTTCAGATCCGAAGCGAAAAATTTCCCCCTTTAATATGTCCTTTTAAGTATCGTATATCATCACTAGTATTATGCGAAAAAAATTTCAGAAAATAAAACCTTTCAATTTCAAAGAAAAGTTTGAAAAAACCAATTCATCAAGTAAACCTTTTTTTTTTTTTTTTGAAATGGGGCTTTTATTGGTATTTCTCCTTTGCAGACCTATACTTTCCCCCAGGGTATTACTTTTATGCGGCACCATTTAGGCGATAACAATTATCGAAAAAATTTTAACACCGCTTTTTTTCCCCAGAGGGAGGCCCCGGCTTGTCGATGCAAATTTGTACTTAGGTTTAAATTTTTTGCCGAGCATCAAGCCAAAGGAAACCTAAAGGGGTTTTTTCTCCATAATCATAGACATGGTGCTGTCATTTCCTGCATAAAAAATCACCGACTTGGCCGGGGTGGAACCCGCAACCTTGGGTAAGAAGGCCCCGGGTAAACCAACTACGCCACCCCGCCGACTCATCCAAAAAACCCTTTAATTACCATTGAAGTTAAAAAAAAATTTTTTCCTAAAAAAAAAACATTTTTGGCTTTAAAAGGTATATTATTCTACTTATTTTATTGACAAAATCCTAATTACTCGTTTATGTTAAGTGAAACTTTATCCAACTACAAATTAAGTCTACCGTTTTGAAGAAGCAAATTTTCAGTTGATTTACATCCCTTTACATTGTGTATCAAAAATTTTTCATGTAGATATCAGGAAAAAATGTACGGTATTTCAATAGCGCAAATCTGGTGGTGTCATGACAAATGATAAAGCGAAAGTGAGAGAAAAAGCGTTGCGATTTTCATTTCACTGTTCACAAACAACAGACTTACTTGTGCACTTACTTAATGCCTGCAAAGTTCACCCAACGCTCTTTCAGCTTCAATTAGAGATAAGATTGCACCCTTTCCTGTAAAATAATACAAATTTGATATAATGAAAAAATTAACCCCCAAGTTTTTTAAAAATGCAATTTTTTTCACTGAAAAAGAAAAAGATTGACAATTTTTCCCAAGTTTTAGTCTTAAAACTTTGGGTTTGAAGATATTAAACGGGTTTGTTGTTTTAATTCTATGGTTCCTTCAAAAGAAATTTGAGAATTTTTATTTGGTATTAGAAAAAACAGAAATGTAAATTCTTAAAAATTAGTGGATATTTTTTTTTTTGCTGTTAAAAAGTTGAAAAATAAAAAATATGTGTATATTTTTATATTAAAAGAATGTGTGCATTCATTGTATATAAATATACAGTCGGTCATCTACATAACAAAGTCGCTAAATCTCAAAAAAAAGTTCGTTATATGGAAAATTTATTATATAGAGGTTATCTTTCAATTTTCTTTATAAACCACATAAAACAATTTTTAAATTCATAAACACTATGTACTAAAAAAAATAGTTAATCACACCTTTTTGTAAATTGATATATATCTATTTTATATATCTTACCAATAAAATAAGTAAAGAAAGAAAGAAAAACTCCAAGAAAAGTTTATTGTCATCTTTATCCACTTCCTGAAGAATTAAATTTTTTCCTTTGATGCTCGAGCACTTTTTGACATTTTCGAGCTACAAAAAACGAAGTTACCAGTACAACTGATCAACGCAACAAATGAACGGAGACTAGTTGAAGGACAGGGGGACACGAGACAACTCCACTGAGGCTGAAAGGGGACATCGAAAACGTTTCCAGTGAACAGGACAATGGGGATTAAAGATTGCACTTCTTGGATGAAACGCTCTGAATTCTATCACTCTCGGTGAGTTGGGAATCTAATAAAACCAATTCAAGATTTATGACAACCATAAAGTGTGTTTAAAGAGAGAATAACTTGAAATGCCCAAAATTAATTTAAAAATAGAGAGAGAAAAATGGAATCAGACACAAGAGAAAAAGTTTTTTATATAGAAAATACACTTCGTTATTACGAAAAAAAACAAAAAGTTCTTTGGGTTCAGGAAAAAATTCGCTTTATAGAAAAATTCGCAATATAGAGGTTCGTAATATGCAGGTCCGACTGTATTTGTATGTATCCGACTGAAACGCTGCACGATCCATGTCTGATCACATGCAGCAGCCTGTCTGTTACCAGGATTTAAAACTTATACAGCACTATATCTATCCATGGCAAGGCTTGGGATCAACAGGTCATTAACAAGCTACATTTTTTTTCCCCACTGCTAAATGGGCAGCGGTACCATACGAAACTGATGTCCGCTTGACTGATTCGTATCGGACCCCCTGTCTAACGCATAGACATTTGCTGCTGAAGGGGTCCCCAGTATTGACTTTTTCAATGTGACCTTTCCATTTTACACAATTTAATAGAATGCCCAAAATATTCATTAAAAAAAAACCCCTTTTTTTAAAACCTATTTTTTAAACTTTGTGTTTGGTTTGGGGGCTCCCCTCAAACCCTTTTTCTCATTTTACGCTCAATTGATATTTTACATGAAATATTTTTTTTAAGGTTTTATTGTACCTTTGGGTTTTTTTTTTTTTAAAAAAAATATCTATAAAATTTTTCATTTATGCATTTTTAAATACTTTGCTCACACACAATTTTATATTTTTGTCTTCTGACATTTTAAAATACATTTTTATATTTATATATATATTTATTGTGTGTTTATATATTTTTTAAATTTTAATATACTAACGAATGTGTTGCGCAGTATAGCCAAACTTGGTTCTTGCGCCAAAAAAAGCAACAATCAATCAATCAATCAAACTACTGTATTTAACTTCAGAAAAAACATCTCTTTACTCATAAAAAAAATGAAAATGTTATAAAATGAAGCATTTAAAAAATGATACGTGACAGAATGTGAAATGAGAATAAACATTTGTAAAATGAAGCTTTAAGTTTAACTTCTTCACAGAACTTACACAGGAGAAACGAAAATCTATATGAACGAGATGATAACTAGGCAAGGCCAAGTGCTATTAAGCTCGCGCGTGTTTATTAACGTTTCATAAAAAATTGGTTCGAAAGTGGTTATATGGCCCCCACGGTCTAAAATGCCTGAAAAGTCCACGTCACAAAAAAAAATAATTTAGGGGTCCATGGGGTAGTAAATGGGGGTCCAGGATAATGACTCTCATTAAAAAGCAGGTTCTTAATAATAAAAGAAAATTTGGTCACTGGCCGTTTTAAATTTAAACTGATTTATTTATAAATTTAATTTAATTTGCGGTAAAGGTAAAAGCATACTTTTTATTAAACAAAAACTTTTTAAAAGGTTTCTTTAAAAAAGGTAAAAAAAGAATATTGGTGGTCGCAAATTTTTTTGATGCCCCCGGGCACGCAGAACGTTTTAATCTATGTTCAACATTTAAATGCTCTTTATTCAGATTTTGAAACTAGGTTTGAGAATGCTTTGATTATAATAATACCAAAGCGCATATATATGGATTCATTACCCCCAGTGGGTAATGAATCCATATGGTCACATTGAAAAAAAAAATGTCATATTACAATAGGAACTAGTCGGAATTAGGCACTAACGGAGATATTAAAGTACAGTTTAGAAACGGAGAATGTCAGCAATTTTGATTTTAAAAGACACCTGTTGTTTGTTCCGAATAATGGAATATCGTGAGAAAGTTTTTAATTACCTTTCACAGTGGGAAGGAGTCTTAGCACGGTACCAGATTCCTTCCTCCCATTGAAAGTATTTGTTTGTTGATCAGTTATTTTATGTATTTGTTACCGACAAAGTATGAAATACGGCATTCTAAGTCCTCACCCGGGAATGTATGAAATGATTCTTATTTCATAATTTCCTAAACTTTTGATAGAATGCCTATTGAAAACCTCGTATGAAATACATCTCCGATTCGTTTCGAATATTGTGTGGCAAGGCACGAGACTAAATGCGTGCCTCAGGTTCAGAATTTGTCAATTGCACATTGTGGTTTGTTTGATAGTGTCAAAATACTCAATTTTACTTTAACTTGATTTTTTTTTCTGAATGCCTATATATTGGCACTTGTAATAAGTGGGAAAAGTTTCTATCGACTTGGAGCTTCTGAAGGAATTTTAAAACAAATATATGCAAAATCACTATTTACTTTGTACCCTAAGAACTTGCTTAGAATTTAAGATATTCCTGACCATGAAATTCCTCTTTTGTCAGTTGCAATTGCTCATAACAAAGTAGCAAAATAAGAATGGTCTTTGCGTGAAAAATGTAATGAAATATAATTTAAAGTGTCATTCAAACCTAACATGTTGCAATAAATAGTTTACTTTTAAGTTATTTTTTATTTGAAATTTTTTTTCCTCAATGAGAAAGACAAACTTTGTTTGGAACAACTTTCTTTTTCCTTTACGTATTTTGAATAATTTTTTAATGGCACTCTAATTATTTTGTCAGAATAATATTTGTATTTTTTAAATGTACGTAATTGATATAATAGCCTTATCCCCGAACTTATTTCATACTTTGCCTAAAAAAGCTTTTTGGCATTCAATGAGAATGCCTAAGCATTCTTTTACAATGCCTGGCAAAGTATGAAATAATTCACATATTTCATACTTTGCCTAAAAACGTCCGGCATTCTATACAATGCCTACGCATTCTATAGAATGCGGGCATTTCATACTTTGCCGGTAACATATTAATTAAACTTTAGTTTAATTAATTAACATGCGTTTCTTAAGTTTTAAATACCGTATTTCACATCAATTAGAAATTTAGTTCTTTTAAAGTAAGTAGTAGAACCAGCTATCAAAAAGATATTTAAATTGATAAATTTGAAAAATTCTTTATTAGGTAAGCAGGGTCTACCAAAAACCGAAAAACATGGTAAGGGGTCTATGAGACATAAAAGTTAGGGAACCTCTGGTAAAAAGAAAACGGGGAATAGAAAAGGCCCTCGTAATTTTAACCCCTCGGTTGGATAGGCCGAATCCGGCTGGAACACCCCGTCGAAACCAAACCCACGCCAACGGGGGGCATTTGAGTCACAGATTTACTTGCATAGCCTCTAAAAGCAGTTTTTTTCCCCTCCCGACATGCTGACTAGTTCGTAACAACCACTGGTTACCCGCCCGGACCCGTGATATAAATTTCCCTTTGGGAAGGTAATATTTGCTAGTACTGCGCTTTGAAGACGCTACATGAAACAAAATATACGATACTTTACGTATTTGTCTTCAACTGAATTTTCTTTCCAAAGGGGAATGAGAAAATAGTGACGAAAACATTTTAATTGAAATGTCTCAAATTGAAGTAACATCCGTTCAAAAACGGGATTTTTTTTCCCGAAAAAAATTTTTTATCAACCGTGATTTTGAAAAAACGTATCAATGGAAAATATTTATATTTTGTGTCACTTAGATTGAAATGCATATAAAATTGTTTTAAGAATAAGATTACAATAAAAATTATTTAAGAAATATTTTGAAAAAAAATTGAACAAAAAAGCCCCATTTAAAATATTCTCCTTTTGTGAAAAATGCTTCTATTATAATAATATTTCCTTAATAGCTCAGACCTCTGTACAGAGGCTCAAGTAGAATTTTGAAATATATAACTTAAAAGGGGGAGGAAAGGGGGGTTTTTAAAAAAACCCCGATAATTATTTCAATGGGTTGTAACTCTGAAAATAATGTAATTTTTTCAAAAATCATAGTTGACCCTCGCAGAGGTAAAAGATAATCGGGCAAAATATTATTATAATAAAGCATTTTTAAAAAGGTTTTAAAAGTTATTTAATTAATTTTTTTTGAAATATTGTATTTAATAAATTTTTTTTAAAATGTCTTAAAAATTTTTTTTACATGTATTCTAATCTAAGTAATAAAAACAGAAATTTTCCATTATCCTTTTTAAAAACACTTCGGTATCGGATATTTTAAAAAATTGGGGTTTTTTTTTTTTTTTAGCTTTTACCGGACAACGTAACAATTACTGTCATCAGCTAGACAAATTGAGTGATTCACTTAAGCAAAAAAGGCCAAAACTGATCAGGAGAAAAGGTGTAGCGTACCACCAAGATAATGTCAGACATCATAGAAGTCTGGTAAATCGCCAAAAGCTTTGTATAGGCTCTATCCGCGTCCTTCCATTAACAAATTCCTCTTGAAAAGCTTTGGTCTCAAAACTATTTTATTCATGGCGAACCCTCTGAAGAAGAAAACATGATTAGTTAAATTAGGTCTGCTATATATAGTCTAAGCCGCAGAAAAAAAGGAGGAAGTATAGGATAGATTGCTACATCTTATTATTCAAACTTTTAGGGGAATTTGGGTATTTAATAATTTAAAGAATTAAAGTGACGATTGGTCACTAGAGTTTAAATAGTACTTCGATAACTAGGAAAGTAGATTCGATCCTGAAATAAGTGGGTCGATATATAATCTTCTCATACTTCGCGTGACTCGTTATTTATCCATACCTTAAGCGCAAAATTTGTATATTCCACTTTTAAAAACCCTTTGAATCACAGGAGATGAATTTGTTGAATGAATATTTCTCATTTTCATATAGTACAGAATATTCTCAGTTGTCTCAGTTGATGATCCGAGTGTTACGTTTTACTTTTCACATTGGAAGGAGGAAAATTCGTGTATTGTGTGCATATGCAAGAAAATGATGTATTTTGAACCATCTTTCCATGTCGCATAAGATTGTTTCTCTGAAGGAACACTTTTCCATAATCGAAGAATTGAGAACTTTTTTCCCTGTAGAATCGGAAAAGTTTAAAGGGTTGAGAATCTCTCTATATTAGCTAAGCTGTATACTGTCAACAAGTGTGGCAGCGTTAGGATAGAGTAGGGAATGTATCAATCTTGAAAATAGTTAATCGTGAATTTAATCAATGCAAAGAAGAAAATTATTGAAAGTATCATGTATTATAGAATTGTGAGTTAAAATATTTAAGTATCACTAAAAGCATTGTTCTAATACCTTAACGCGAATCGTTCAAACCAACTTAAATTTGGTACACAATCCACTTTCTGAAAAACCGGTTTTCAAGATTACATTCAAATGTATTGAAATGAATCATTTCTTTGCATTGTAAGTTAATTAATCAATTTTTAAACATTTTAAAATGCAATCCTTTACTTCGATTAAATAAGGAAGGATAATTCGTGTAATGTCCTATACAATTAAAATGATGATTTTGAACATTTTCCATGTCGCCAAATATTAGCTTTTTTAGTATAGTCACACTTTTCTATAAGAAGAACTCTTTCCGGATGAATGTTAAATCGGTTGAACCTCACTTACATGAAACGGAGTATAGTAAAGCATTTTCCTTCTCAGAATGCGGTATCCTACGGGATGTACTTAGGAGTAATAGCAATCCATTTTTTTTAGAAGAGTGATTGCAAACTGAATAGATGTGAGCATTCACTAATTGTGATGTGTCTTTGTGAGACATTTTTTGGTAGAGAATTACTTTTTTAAATCTTGACGTGCAAAGTCATTTTCAGTGTCTTAATGGCCCATTCCATTGCTTGTAACGAACGCTAAGCCCATTCTGAAATTTTAGGTGGCAACGCGGACTGATCCCCTGCCCCACGCCAGGGGATATTCCTCTAGATCAGTGATCCGCAACCCCCGGTCCGCGATCAAATTGTGCCGGGTCACCTAAAGAACATTAAATTATTGCCAATTTATTTAAAGTGGTGCATTTCTCCGGATTTGCGCAACTTTCCATGAAAATCACTTAATATTCCACGTTAAATCCCTTTTATTCATTTTTGGTGTAACTATATTTTACTCTGAAGGTATATTTAAAATGTAACTAAATTAAAATTGTTAAATCAAAACAATCTAAAATATAAACAATCAACGTGTTCCACCTCAGCGGGCCGCGGTAAAATTATCAAACGTTGACCGGTCCGCAGCGATAAAAAGGTTGCGGAGCACTGCTCTAGATGAGAGAGGTCGCTTACCTCCGCCAGCGAGCTACGTGTGATTTAAAAATTCTGTGACTGTCTCTCATAGAGAGAAGTTGGTAAGCTCCACCAGCGAGCTTTGTGAGGAGATAATTCAGCGATTGTCTCTCGAAGAAAGATCTGTAAGCTCCACCAGCGAGTTTTGTGTGAAGGTTTTTCTGTATCTGCCGGGGATGTGTTGGATGCCATTTTGGCCAATAACTTGCCTTTTTTCTCTAAAAGTGTCAACAAATTCAAGCGATTTATGATTTTTATTTAAAATGTGCATAAAGCAGCGTTTCTCAAATTGTGGGGCGCGCCCCCCTTGGAGGTCGTGACAACTCTTCAAAGGGGGCTCGAGCATATTGAAAAGTCAAAAATAAAAGATCATTTAAAAAAATTATTAGTTTATGTAAAGTAAACAAACAAAATACGTTCTTACATAATAAAAACATAAAACGCACATTTACACTGATATGTTACACTTATAATTGTATCAGTGCTACACAATGTGTGTATTTTATAATTAATTTAACAATACTAAGTTAAGAACATCATTAATAACTACCAGTGACTCCAATGAATTCTCATATATAAAATTATATACAAAAATTATCACTTATCTTGACAATGTGTACGGTTTAGAATTAAATTCCGAATTGCCGATTAAAAGTTACGCGATTCGCTTCTCAATGCCAACCATTTTCCACGCAGGCTCGAATATGTGATATATTGGGGTGGAGGAAGGAATAAAAAGAGCAAATAATCTGAAATAAATAAAACCTTCGCAAACATTGTCAAAGTCCTTTTATTGCATTCCAAAGCCTTCAGAATAATTTTATGGATATCAGTCCACAAAAAAGAACGCACTTCGGAAAGACGTAAATATACGTGCGGGGAAATTAACGCTTTGGCAAGCGAGACGTTTATATACATCGGTAGCACTTAAGAGGCTAAAGCCATATCGTAGTTTTAGCATCAAAGTACAGTATTATTGAGTTCAATACATTGTTATTGTATGAGGGGGGCGAGATGAAAATTGTGATTGAATACTGGGTCACGAATATTGAAACTTTGAGAAGCACTGGCATAAAGTGTAATATAATTTTATGTTGTGTGTGATCGTGACCCAATAAACCATTAAAACATCAATCAAGTTTCATCAATTAACAAACCCAGTACACTACAGCGTATTGCTGATACCACCGAAATCTATTTCAATTGATACATTTCCATCAATAGGAATATCAACCTCGTAAAATACTTTTTTCACATTCATCCATCATGTTTGCATTAATTAAAAACTATAAGACCTTTTAATTCAAAACAATTTTCTATTAAATTTGAAATTATAAAAGTAGGAATCGATTTCTTTCAACAGAACTTATGAAACTCAAACGTAAGATATGACACGACCATTGCAATAGGTACAGTCTGAAGGAGCTGGTAACATTTATAAGTCATTGCCAAAACTAGAGTAGAATGTTATCTTACAAATGTCCTCGATTGTTCACAAAAAGAAGTTGCCTCCCTTTAAATTTATTTCTACTCTTAATTATCTTGAACTGGTCTGCATAGTTTCAAAAAATTTCATTAGGTTTTATCGCGGTGTTTGTAAACGACCATGAATCATTACAAAATGTAGTTCCAGCAAACTTTTATCTCAGTGGTGAACCTCCAGTTCCAAATAAAACTCAAAAGAATATAAGTAAAATATATTATCTTATTCGAATGTGTTTTCAGAAATATTCAATTGTTTGAATATTATAGTAGTACAGTAAGACCCCGCTTAACGCTGTTTCGTTTAGCGCTGTTTCGGTTTAACTCTCTTTGATTTGAATTGTGGGATTCTCCGAAATAGCACGCAGCGTTAGGCTTCCCTATATCCGAAGCCGTTAATCTCTGTTTCTTCTTTCCGGCGGTATTATACAAAAGCATTTTTATCGTTTCAAACATTTGATGACGTTATTGTAAGTATAAATTTATGTAATATAACTATTGCTATAGAGTGACAAATATTATGATTTTTAGTTTTTATCATGGGTGATAGTAAAAAACACGAAAATAAAGCATAAAAAAAAGCATTTCACTAGAAACTAAAATGCAAGTGATTAGAACATTACATACTGGTGAACGTCAATCTCAAATTGGTGCTGCATTGAATTTGGCAACTTCAACAATAAGGACCATTCTTAAAATAAAGTAAAAATACTATCGTCGGTAACTGCAACTACGACAAGCTCTGCAACTAGAATTACCCGTTTTAGAAATAATACAATAGAGGAAATGGAAAAATGACTTTCTATAGGGATTGAAGACGAAATTGAACGCAAAATGCCATTAAGCCAATCTACCTTCTTGATAAAATGGCAGAAAATTGGAAATACAGAAGAGACTGAATGATCCTAAATGTAAACATACTGACTTAGAATGTTATTTATTTTTGTATGCATATTCTTTTATTATGTTTCTATATTTGTAAGAAATAAATTTTTGTTTTATTGTTATGAAAAACATAATTAATAAATTTAATGGTAAAATGCCTGACCAATTTTCTACCCATCTCTTCCCCTAACCCCATTATTTACATGATGAGATAACCTCGTTTAACGCTGTTTCATATTACGCTCTACTTTGATGGAACGTATACCCCGTGTTAAGCGGGGTCTTACTGTATTTGTATACAAATATGAATCATCACAGAATGTGGGTTTAGTAAGAATCGTCGACCCTTCTAACTCAAAGGTTAACCTTCACAGTTTCAGATAAAATCTCAAGATATATACATGAATACGACTACCTTGAATATATTCCCATGATCCTTATCACATCAATACGGGGGTGCGATATCAATAAATCAATCAATTAATTAATGTGAAGATACGGGCTCTTCATATAACTCTTCATCGATGAAAAGAGACGGGGGATTTCCGCCTCTATTCTCTTGGTTCCTTATGAGGATCCTCTGACTTATACCCTTAAAATAATTCTGTATCGGTAAATAAAGATGGATGGAATTTTGACCCCTTCCTCTTGGCTTCACGTGGCACAGAGAGAGAGAGAAAGATCTGATATATATATATATATATATATATATATATATATTAACTATTCAAATTTATCAAAGCCAGAACTGTGTGTTCTATTTTTATCTAAAAAAAAAAGTAGCAAATTAAAATACTTCAAATTCTCATTAAATATATATTGATTTTATTCTTAGTTTTATTTTTTACCGTTACATAATAAATATCCCTCTAAAAGTGCAGTGAAATACGTGTAACACGAAAACGCTTAAGACGAAATATCTGTTAAAATGAAACAATACAACGGTTCCGCCAAACTAATATGAATTTTCATGCATTGTTTTTCTCTTAACACGAAACGAAAATCGCTTAACACGAAAAAAATTTCCCTTATGGAAATGAACAAAATAAGGAAAATACCATCCGAGCAGGAGAGATTTAAGAGGGGTGTGAAATGAAAGAAATGGTTTCACATGTTTCGTTGAAAGGCTTGCTTGCCTTTGAAATACCCTGTGACACCAGCCAATTTTATTTATATATCTAAGCTACTTTCACCCTCCAATCCTAAGTTCGAGCCCAGTACCACTAAAGACCCGCCGTGTAGGGGAGCGATGCACGTTAAATGTGTCGAGAGCTCAAACGTCCTCCCGTTGGTGTGGTGTGATAGTTAGGAGAGGGGGTGCCATCTCAGGTGTCGTCCACGTCCCTTGACCATGGTTCAAAAATACGTGGTCCGTCGCCAAAAGCCCTCGTGTAGCTGAACAGTGTGACGTTAATTTTCCCTCACTCATTCACCTTCCAATCCTGCAAATGCCACACAAAAACATCTAATCTCTCATAAGTTGGTATGGAATTCAGTGACAAATATAACACAGTGTGAGTGAAAATAAGTGCATTTGGTTCGCGCTTTTTTGTTTTATATTTTAGAAGAAGTTTCTTATGATCACAATGGCAAAGATCTCAGAGGGAAAGCAAGCTGCTATTTCGCTTAAAATTATTATGGAGTTTCTTAAGGCTGTTGATCAAAAACAGAAGATGAAAATGGAAATCTGTAAAGATTTTGGCATTGCTAAATTTTGTATAAAATTTCATTGTGAATGTTTTTGTTTCATTGATTTTTCTTAGATACATCCATATATACAAATAAAATCTACTCTATAAACTAAATTTAGTTGAATATATGTATTTTTTCTCGTAATATCTTTTAACACGAAAAAATATTTCAGTCCCCCTCAGTTTCGTGTTAAGCGATTTTCACCGTATTTGCAAACTTACAAAAATTTAATGATAAGTAGTGTAAAATAATTAATCTGTTGTCGATATAAAAACACCAAATCAAAATGACTTAAATATGAGTTTTATATACATATATTAACTTACTACGAATATATTACATATTATGAAAATTGAACCTTTATTTTATTTTCTAAAAAAATGTCTGTTAGGAGAAGTAAAATTGCAATCCTCTTGTTAGAAAAAGAGAGCTCTACATATTGCACAAGGCATCTTATTTAGAAGAAGAAATAATTCAAACTATTACTAAAATTTTAAGAAGAAAATAAGAAAATATTTCGAGCTTTTAGAACAATATTAGATGCCTAATCCATGGATAATTTGCAATAAAAAGGATTAAATGTATGAAACGATTTTATTAAAAAATAATTTTGAAGGTAAAGAAAATTAAATTTATTAATTACATAATGACGAAATTTTATGTTTTTGTTTTTAATCATATTTAATAACCCTGAGTTTTATTTAAACAAAGATATCAAATTTTGTATTTTAATGAGAAGAAAAAGAACAATAATTTGTTTTTATCAATTAGTTAATAAATTGCATATTAGTATATATATGTGCGTGTGAGCGCACGTACAATTTTTATTACAAGGAGAAATATTGTACTGTTTCCATGAAATGTTTCATTTTAAATTAAGAACTTACCTTGTCTCCCAAACAAGACATTTTAAATAATTTAGTTTGTGAGATACGATGGTAAAACGTTACAATTTAAGGAAAGTATATTAACACACTCATCTGGATTTCCTAACATTATTCGAATTGTAAAAGAGAAAAAGGTATGGTTAAATTACTCATCAGTGTGTATTTTGTTTAAAGAATTGATAATTTCAGAAATGGATCAAGAAACAATGATTCCATATTAAAAAATAATATTTGTTTTGTTTCAAATTTTTTGAACAACGATTGTAAACTTTTTGTTGTTGAAACTTTAATTATATTACAAAGTATATAGGCTTTAAATCATAAGTAAGGACTGCGTGGAAGATAAACTGAGAATTCTTGTGCGTTTCTCTTTTTCAAGTAAAACTTCAAAAGGAATCCTCATGCAATGCTGTGAATGGAAAATTTTCACAGGTGTTCATGCAACAAAGACTTGGGGGGACTTTCTCTTACAATTTCTTTTCTACCTAACATTTTCAACTCAAGTCTGTTTTCCTCCCCTCACATCAAGCAATAAAAACATTTCTCACATGACAAGTTGTATCCAGGTGTCATTTCCTTTTAACTTGTGGAGACATTTCGCACATTTCTTGTGAATAGATACAAGAAATATAAAGGAAAAGAAATATTTTAGATAAGCCTAGTTTATAAACCCTATGAAAATTTAAATACATACCCAAATCGTACAAGTTACTAGTGATTTCCTATTTAACAAAAAGGAATTAGTGGTATTATTGTAAAATAGATGAGACATTTTAAAAATATTTATTAATACCCCTGACAGACAAAGAGTTGTTGGAAGGATTATCTTGTAAACCAGTGATCTTCAAACTGTGTTCCTCGAAACCCTGGGGCTCCACGAGTCACAATAAAAAATCGAAAAGAAAATTATAAATGTGTGTGCAAAAGGATTCCCTTTCTGTATGAATATATGGTGGCGTGGTAGTTGCGGACGTGGTAGATGCGGACACATAGAATTTCGTGGTTTGAGCGGACACATTTTTCCCCCCATCAAAACCCCGGGATAAAAGGGTTACAGATAAAAAAGGGGAAATAATATTTTTAAAAATCACAAATATAATTTAAAACAGTATTTTAAATGGCAAATCTCTTTCACGGATAACATTTTTTTTTTACCGAAGTTTTCTGTTTTTACACTCGATTATCGAATTACAAGTATAAATTACATTTTTGTCAATCAAATTTAATTATTTATATTGAATTGTTAAGATATTATAATGTGAATGCATTTTAAACATTAAAACTTTTACTAACAAATACATTACATTTTTTTCTTTGACTTTATAAAAAGTACCTATAACAACGTGTTAATCTACTTAAAAAGGGATTTAAAAAATATATTCTATGAGTAGGGGGAAGGGGGTTTCCACAAAAACCCCTTTTTAGCTTTTGGGGGTTCCATAAGTTGAAAAAGTTTGAAGGCCACTGCTGTAAACGAAGGATTGTGCAAACAATGAAGGAAGATGCAACAAAAATTCCATGCATTAATGAAACAATATTGAATTAATTACAAAAATACCTTGAATATTTCTCTAAGAACTAAAATGAGTTCGAAACCTAGTGACATTTAAGAACCCCGTGTAGAGGGGCTGATGAAGGTTATATCTATCGTGGTTCAAAATCCTCACGTTGACTTGGTGTGAAAATTAGGAGAGTGAGTAACTTGACAGCGGCTCAGAATTACGAGGCCTATTGCCAATAATTTTCATGTATCTTTATAGTGTGACGTTAAAATATCCGACTACGTTCGGAACCATGATTTTGAAAAAGCGTATAAATGGATAAAATTTATGATACTTAGTGTCAGATTAGAAAATGTATATAAAATTGTTTCAAGTATATTATCACAATAAAAAATTATTTAAGTACAATATTTTGACAAAAAAATGAACATAGAATGACCCCTTTTCAAAATATTCTCCTTTTGTGAAAAATGCTTCTATTATAATAACATTTTGCCTGTATACAAACCCGACCTCTGTACAGAGGGGTCAACTAAATTTTTGAAATATATAACTTAAATTGGGGTTTTTCCATGTTTTACGACCACAGAGGGGGCATCTTAAGAAAAAAAAAGCCGATAATTATATTTCAATTGGTTGTAACTCTGAAAAATAATTTAATTTTTTTAAAAAAAAAGTTCAACTCTCTGGAAAAATCTTTTTTATATAAGAACAAAATATTATTATTTTAGGGAAACATTTTTTTATAAAAAGGGGAACATTTTTTAAAAAAGGGTTTTTCTAAGTTAATTTTTTCCCAAAAATTTTTGTATTTAAATAATTTTCTTTTTTTCAAAATGTCCTTAAAACAATTTTATACATGTATTCTAAGCTAAGTGACGCTAAATATCATGAAAATTATCCATTTATCGTTTTTTTTAAAATCACGGCTCCCAACGTAGTTGGGGATGCCTTAATAAACTCTTCTAAGAACTAAAATAACGAAAAATATTGATGTTAACGCCTTATATATTTATTATACGTATAAAAAATAATGTAATAAATTATATTAATGAATAAAAAAGAATAAAAATAAATTTCTTTCAAGGAAAAAAACATTGCCTTTATGTACGACATTTTTTCCTATTTTAGGGAATTTATTTTCAGACGTTAATAAACAAGTTTAGCTAATTCTACTGCAATAAAAAAAATTCTTTCAGTACGAAGTAATAGTATTCTGATTAGCATTTAGTTTCTTATATTGTTTTTGAAGTAATTTTTTTCATTACAAAAATTATTTTATGTGGACTTAAATTTGAGATTTATTGTTTTACTAACATAAATTTAAAAAGTATTTGACTTTATTCGACTTTAATTCGAGTAAATACGGTATAAAATTTTAATTTAACATCTTTGAAAGAAAGCTTTTTTTTACTTTTGAAATTTCGATTGTGATTAGAAAGAGATAAATCACGTAATCGTCAAATGATATTTTTCCCGATCGAATAATAAGTATTACGGAAAGTATAAAGATAACCTATTTAATGATTTTTTTTTCCTTTTTGCATTTGGATTCGTCGTCTTTAGTATTGAAATTTTTTTAATTTAGGGACATAATGTAAGAAAAAAGAAATATAAGTGTTGTAACCACTCTAACTTTCTAAAATTTATATTCTGAATAAAAAAAAAATGCTCCATGTTTGTACACATTTCTGTTTTATCTTTACTTAATGAGTTAAGAGCTAAGCTTGAAACTCATTATCAGACAGAAAAATGTCTACATTTTCAGAAAACTTGCGAAGTTGTATTTTATACATTTATTTATAATATTGTATTTTTAAAGTTTGCAAATATTCCATACATAAATAATTTTGCTTTTTAAAATATAGTGCAAATTTTATATCAGAAACAATTTCATCAACTCAGATAAATAAGCAAATATTGTTATAAAATCCGTTTTTCTTTATAAAACATCGAAATCAGAATGTAATATTAGTGCTAGAGCATTCTTCTTTTCTTCATTGGACTCTTTTCTTTAAAATATGAGAAAATAACCTTCAAACCCCTCTTTAAGAATAAAAGAAAACATTTCTACCTCTTTTTCGCTTTCAAGTTTTAACCTTTTTAAATTTCAAGTTCCCTTTGATGCGTGTGAAAGAACGCTCACACTGCGAATTCTAAACTTACTACTATTTGTGAATGTGAAATGGCACAATAAATCACTGGTAGGTGTAAAGAGTACCAGAAAAATGCCCATTTATACGATTCTTTACATCTAGCGATTCTTTGAACTAAATAGGGGAAAATAAAGAAATTGCTTGTGCATAGTGTGAAGTTCGAAGGAAATATATGAATAGTATAATGGTACTTACTGTCTGCTCAATTTATTGGCTATAACTTTGCTGTGGACCACCATGAAACCAGGTGTTCAGAACTAGAATATCGTGGAATGATTTCAGGAAGCCCTTGATTTCGAATAAGAATATCCCATAGATTTCCATCATTTTAAGAAGAATTAACTTATATTTCTTTCTCTCTCAAAAATATACAACTAACTTTAGCAATATCTGTCTTCAGTAGTGAAATATCGTAGCTTTCTTTTCTCCTCAAAATTGGCAAATATGGAAAACTTCATTTTAAAATTATTATGTAGTGTATTGATGTACACTGTTATTACATTTAGCCAAATTAGTAGTTTTTTCTGGGGGTTTTTTTTTTCAGTGTTGTAAGAAAATAATACATATATTATATAATGGATTATATATTTTTTATTTTGTTAATTATTTTTCCTAGTGAAAAAAACTGTAAATTACAAACATACAAAAGGAAAAAGATTTGTCAGGTACAAAAAAGAATTCACAGTATTTATTTTGCTGGCAGAAGATTTTTTAGTTAAATTTGAATATTTCGGTATTTTTTTTTTTTAGAATGTAACGATAGAGTGTCCACTGAGTATACGCATGAATATAAAGACCCTTTTTAACAAATAAGACAAAATATATTTATTTTTGAAATTCTTTTTTTTTAAACAATAAATAAAACTTTTATTTATTGCTTAATACTTGCTTTTAATAATATTATTTCTTTTGAAAACGGAAAAAAAATAATCAACCAAAAAGATTTTTATTTTTATTCCCAATGGTAATCGACATAATGATTTTGTTTTCTATAAGCGAGCATAATTCTTTATTTTTCGAATTTTTTTATTCTATTTTTTTATATTTGTAAGCCTATTTTCATTTTCGCGTTTGGATTTTTTTTTCTAGAAAGTAAGAATGGAATCCGAGATGTGATATAAATTATAATTAAGGGTATTTAACTTCATACAAATAATATAACTACCATAATAATTTATATAAAAATATTTTTTAAAGAAGTTTGGTGAAGGAGTCCGGCTACGTATATACGTATAAGGGAGTCATATAAGAAAATAATGACAAAAGCGATGCTTTCAGTGACCAAAAAAAATGCGTAAGAAAGGGTATTTCTTTGCTTTTGTAATTTTTATCGCAGATGAATGAAATAGGCTTTAATATTGATGACTTAATGAGATGTAACTAATATTTTTATGGATAAAGTAATTTAAAGGAGTTTTCCTGTTACGGAACCCAATACTTTTGCAAAATTAATGAGATAATGGTCTAAATAGCACTACTTAAGTTCTCAATCGTCAATCATTAGCCCAGTTAACCATTTACAATGTGTGTGTAATAATCTCATTCAATATTAAATTAAATTTTATAATATATATTTTTCCTTTAAATCTTAATTACAAATACTATATTTCTAAACGCCAGTTTCATTTCATTTCCCGCGTATAAAGTATTTAAACCCTCTGATGCTATCAACTCTCTTATTTCTTATTCCTTAACAAGTAATATTAAAAAAAAAACATTAAGTCAATTCCTACTTAGATCAACAAATTTTTTTTTTATTTTACTACTTTTTATTAAATAGTTACAATTAATATAAATATGTATATTCATATGACAGAATCACAATATTAAGTAACAGAATATAGAAAGCGATTTTCCTTGCAATTTTCCACATTTTCTTTTCTATTTAGGGTGTTGGACTATTTTTTTGTGTTTGTTACTGAATATTCATTATTTAAATTTAATTATTCTAATCAAATAAAGTATAGTAAAAAGAAATAATTTTCATTATTCATTTTTTAAATTTAATTAATGAATTAATATTTGAAAAAACTGTATTATAACGTCAAGTGTCATCCAGTAAAAGTTATAAACCCATCAGAACAGTTTTAAGTAGGAATACTAAAACATATCTTTTTTTTCCTTAGTTAATTTGGATTTTAATGAGCTCCAAAAAGAATTAATTCATCCTTAATAAAAGAATGATTTTTATCTATAATCCAAAGTAAGAAAAAAATTCCAGAAGTGGAAACCTTTATGTGAACTGTTTAAATATTAAAGCAGATTTTATCATGGTAAATATCATTAAGAAATCTTTTAAGAATGTAGATAATATGTTTATGAAAAGGGTAATGAAAATTTAGGGTTGACCTTCCTTTATCGCACTTATCTACAAAAAATATTTTTAAGACACACTTTTGAAAGATTTTAATTTTGTTCCAT